>BGNK01002264.1:0-41951 GCA_003297005.1 Symbiodinium sp. clade A Y106
CAGAGACAGAGACAGAGACAGAGACAGAGACAGACACAGACACAGACACAGACACAGACACAGACACACACACACAGACACAAACACAAACACACACACACACACACACACATACTCACACACACACACACACACAACACACACGCACACACACGGACGGACGTGGAAGCAGAGAGACCTGTTGCAACAGCCTACCTTGCATGCTTCTTGTGTAGTGGCATGCATGCACGTTACATACACGCATTTACCTGCATTAATGAGTGCTCAGGGGCTGCTTCTCTGCGCGACAATACAAATTACGGGTCTCAAGGTTTTCCAGACTTTGCACCCTGTCTCAGTCAGAGACACCTTCCTGTAGGATCTCTATGTCGCTGCTGCTGGAGGAGGCGGAGCGCCGATTTGAGGCGACCTACTGTGGTGACAAATGCTCGCAAAGAATCCCAAACCCAAAGAATTGCGAAGGCCCGGCTCGCTCTGGCACAGAGAGAGGCGGAGGCTCAGCTCAGGCAGATCCAGGCAAAGGCGCGGGCAACGTTTTTAGCATCTGGTTTTGGTTTCGGGCGTGCAGTGCATTGCAGTCCCTGCTCAAGGGTTTTCAAAGAGGAACAACTGACAGGCTCCTACGAGCATCCCTTCTTGTGGGGTTCTGGGGTTTGGGGATCTAGGGTTCAGCTTGCCTTGTGACTCTGTGAGATTTTTGGAGGCCAATGTGGCGGAGATCGAGCTGCGCGTGCAGACGGAACGAGCGCTTCTTGGCGGCTTTGATGAGCCGTCACGGTGGCTTCACTTCGAACTTCATTGTGAATCCTTGTGTGTTTGTTTGTCTAGTACTACACAGATCTTGTCATGATGTCTGTTATACCAAATACAGACTATCGGTGCTCTTTCATTTTACTGATATAGACATACTACAACGGTATGTTCGATGCCTCTTTGGTCCTAGGCTGGCCCAGGCCAGGCTACAGGTGGACGAAGCTGAGAGGCACGTGGGAGGAGAACCGGCACTAGCTGCGCAGGAGGTTGGGTGTTGGGTTGTTGGGGTTCTCCGGATTTTTCGTGGATTCAGGGTCGAGGCACCTTAAGGGCTCCGTTACCGTTACAGGCGGCGTTGGGGAGTTTCTTGCGTGTGGCAGGGCTGCAAGCTAGCCATACGAACTCAGTACGCCGCCCGGATTGTCCAAGCTGCGAGAGTCGAATGGCTGATGCAGAGCATGACGGCATGTGCTGCGGTTTTTATGCCCGAGGAGTGCAGCCACGAGCAGGCTTTAGGGAAGCCTCGTCTGAGTTCAGCGCTATCCTAGCTGCTATTCAGTCTCGTGAGACTGTGGTCGCCAGGCGCGAGCAGGATGCATGCGCAGAAGCACGCGCGGCCGAGGCGATTCGAGCTTGATGTCAGAATCGCGGAACCTAGGACTGGAACCTGCAAGCCGCAAGCCAAGCCTACACAGCCTGGAGGTTGTCGATATGTAAATTTCTGACAAGTCTTGCAGATACATATGCCAACGAGACTAGATTAGACTCTTAGGCGGATCCACCAAAATATCTCCGAAGCTTCGACGGGCTCTGCGTGTCTTCACATGCGAAATTGTACAGGCACGTGCCGATGCTGCACGACGCCAAGCCGAGGCTTGGAATGTTAAACGTCCGGCCACATCGGAAAGGTGCGAAAGTTGCCTTTGTCGGACCTATGCTTCGCAAGCAACCTCGCAATCCGACAAGACTCTCTTGTTATTGATTTTGCTGTAAGGACCGCAATGAATGGCCCATCCACAACATGTGAGAAGCAGCTACAGCTTGATTTTTAGCTTCTGTTCCCATCTAGCAAGATTGTCCAGGCCGAGCGTCACCGTGCCGAGGAGATGGTAGCGTGCGAGCGTCAGGCCAAAGAGGCGCGGATTCACAAGATTCAAGAGGATCCTTGCTGCCAGATCTACTCAGAAGCTGTCGATCCCGTTGAGGTGGCATTGCAGGACATGGCAGAGCGCATGGATCGTCTCCAACAGGATTCAGACCGGCGCTGCCGGGCAATGCAAGAAGCCGTCGACCGTGCGAAGGCACCACCAATCGAGCTCGTGCACAAGCCTGTCTCCCCCCAATCTTTAGATTCAGAGGTGGTGCTGCTTTACACATGCAGCTGCACATCCCAAGTCCAGCCTTCATGTGCCCAGCAGAGCGAAGGCAGAGGCCAGCCATGCTGTGGCAGAGTGTCAGCGACTGACAGCTGGTGCACAGGATCGTGCTGAGCGCAACTCGTGCTTGAACCGATAGAAATCCTTGGCCGCATCATGCCGCATCTCATGCAATCGAAAATGCTTGAGAGATACTTGGTGATGCTCCCGTAAGATCGGCATACCCTCGAATACTTCTTTAGCACCCAATGAGTTCTGGACATTGCAATTGATCCGCAGGCAGTGTTGGCACAGAGATCTGCAGCCAGCAGGCAATATGTCTAATCTATCAGGAACTCCAAGTGCTATCGGAGCGGGTCTTCGAAGCATGTATCGTCGATATCGGGTCTGCATGCAATATGGCATCCGAGGCATCGCCAAAAAGTCGCAAGCAGATGCTGACGACAAAACTCATGTGGCTGGCTGCAGCTGAAGGATGTTCAAGCTGCCATTTCTATTGTACTGTAGCAACCCGGCAGAACCCAGTTGAGCCGATTGGTTCAAGCCGAGGCGGCACGTGCCCAGAGTGCTGCGCAAACGGCACAGGCTCAGCGACTGCTGGCCCAGTGCCAGGCCGAGGCGCAGGAGAGGACCGAGTGGGCTTTGGCGCGCGCCGAAGCGGCGAGGGCGCCGCTTGTCAGAAGAGATTCAATTGACGTGGTCCTTCGGCTTTAGCCATTGCATTATGCCGTCGTCAGCAGTCGGCGAATCACTTTGTCTAGCTATGGGGGCTTTTGCAGCAGCGCGACATATCAAATGACCAGGCCTACGTCACGCGAGGTTCCTGATGCACCGGCCATACAAGAGACAGCGTGACTCGCCACTCCTCCTGTGTCAGTGGTCAGAGTGTGCCATAGGGCCATAGGTTCTTCTTGTCACACGACAGCAAAGCTTGAAAGCTTTGGGACGTTGAGTTGCCGGCAAGCTGTTGCAGAGCTGCTCCCTGTCGGCCGATAAAGCATGGACGAAACCAGTCCGTGCCATCTAGATGGTCCGTGGCCGCCCAGGGTCCCAACAAAGTTGGTCTGGAAGACCTCGCACCCTTCTGGCGCAGACAAAACTGCAAAGCTTTGTTGCGCACGCTGCTGTTAAATGCTGTAGATGCACCACATGGCGCATGGGTGTCTGAGTGTTGGCCAAGTAGCTCTGCTGCCATTGACTGTCATAGCTGTTGTGTGTCCAAGACCGGGGACCGTGAATCAATGCACATCCCAGCTCGTGTATCCGAACTTACTCTTGTCGATGCTTAGCTCCCGTATGCCGAGCAAATCAACTCCCGCCAGGCATCGGAGAGCCATTTGCTGAAGAAGCTGACCAACAGGACCGCAGCAAGTGTTCCATGGAGCCCTGTCGATGTGTGAGATCCCAGACTCATCGTTGCAGAGCTGCCAACGCGTCGTATATTCCCCAAAAAGTCCTGCCGCAACAATGAAGCAAACCTGCGGGAGCCCGTCTGCAAGCAACGCGAAGGATTTCGGACTTCGAGTCGCAGGTGGCTTCGCAGATCCAGGCCACCTGTCTTTCACAGCATGACCAGTTGTAATTACGTAAGACTGTTTCATATCTTGCCACTGAGTCCGAGACTGTATCTGGTGACCCTAAGGCCCTAAACACTACACCCTCGTCCTTGTTGATTTCTTTGTTGTCAGATCTTCACATTCCCACTAGAGCTGTCTCACTCAACAGACTGCGAACCATATGCCTCGCCTGGATTGTCCGAGTGTGAGCGCCGAAACCCTCGTCCTAGCTACTGTAGGCCGGAGGCAAAAATACTGAAAATTCAGCACATTCAGTAAGAAAAAAGGTGTCAAACAAAGAACAAACCTGCTACAAGTACTGCGGGCCGTCCTTGCAAAAAACCATGCTGCGTGCGAGTGTGCGAGTCGGAGCCCCAGAAACCTCCCATGGCAGACCTTGACGCAAGACGTGGACAAGAAGGTGTCCTTTTTGGGATCCCGCAGGCCAGGATGCCCCTTCTTGCACGTTGTACGTATCATATTATTGTATCAGTATATCATATTCGTGCTTGTTAACTACCTAAGGTTACATTATCTTAGTATGCTATACTGCTACAGTATCTTTTATCAGTAGCTGATAGGCAAGGATAGCTCAGCGAGGGAACTGCTGGTGAATGAAAGCCCGGAGCCCATGGGGAAGTGATGGGAGATCTCAAGCGCTTCATGCCGCCAATAAGCGCAGGTTCGGGGGGCTCCAGGCTTCCATGGCTCACCACGCTTTCCGACACGTGTCCCCATGCCTTGTATCTGCGGTTTGCACAAGACTTCACAAGACTCATGGAAACGACGAACATTTGCATGGTACTCGAAAGGCAAGCCATGATCGACTGCCTTGCTGCGAGGCCTGGGGGCGAGGAGGTCCCGGGCGTGGAAAGCCTCGCCCGTGATGTTGATGCCGGGAACAAAGACTATCTTCGTGAGCCGCACGTTAGTACCCCCTTCGAAAAGCCATACGGACCGACCATTGCCAATAGAATCCCCAGGCGGTGAAGTACGACGTTGGCGAGTTGAAGGCCACGTGCAGTTAGCAGTGGCTACGAATGATATCCTCGAGCCCGTCATCATTTGTGGAACATGTGCACTTGGTCATCGCAGGACCTGCTAAATGGTGCCAAGCACGACACCGACCATGTGAAACGAATAGTTCTCGCTTGCGAGAGAGACATGGAGGACGGGAGTAAGACATGATTTGTAGGCGGTGCGGTTATGTGCAGCTTTCATGTCTCATCACTTGAGGATTTTACAGCTGCGATGGATGCTGTGAACGTCGACTTGGATGAGATGCGTGCCAGAGCCGCTCTTCTGCAAACGCTCCTGTTACCTTTCTACAAGCAGTCTACATTGACAGGGCTCGGAAAGACGTTAAGCCTTGCGGCCTGACCCTTTGGAGGGTGAGGGAGAGAGCGAGAGGGGCTGACCGAGCACCGAGCAAAGCAAAGCAAGAGCGAGAGGCAGGCTTGATGTTTCTGCGGCAAAGACACAGGAACCGACAACTAACGCCTTGAGGTTGACTCTACCCACTCCATCATCACCTCTCGTCAGCGGGTGGAGGACGGCGGCATCATAGCTAAGCTGCGCGGTCGTGCAGTACGGTACCTCCCTTGCAGCTGCAGTGCCATCGCCGGCCACAGACTAGATGCGTGCAGTGCGGGGCTGTCTTCCAGGCTACAGTCACAGCTGAGATCTCGACCATGCGCTTGGACATGGGGGACATGCAGGAGGACGGACCCAGTGCTGCGAAGTTACTGGTTGATAACTGGTTCGCCCTTCTTCGACGAGGCATTGAAAGCGCACGACGCTTGGATGGAGGATGTCTCACAAAGTCTACAGGAGGCCGCCAGGAAAGAATCGGTTTTTGATTGACCCATGACGACACAGTGGCTTGAATCGGGATGGAAACGCTGAGCCACGGGGTTCGGCTCCATGAAGTGTTTGGAATGCTTGCTTTGGGCTGTCTGACCCTGCTACGCTTTAAATGAAATCTACTGTAACATGTGTACAATGACAGGCACACGAGCGCTGCCAGCAGATTGGCCTCGACATAAACGACGTGAATCAACAGATGCAGGCAGGCAGCTCGAGCTGACACTAGCTTCCACCGATAGATCATTATTCAATGCTTTGGTCGTCTTTGATCGTTGTCCATGTGAGAGACTGTCAGAGTGCACAGTGCATAATAGCTCAACAATGTCTGACAGCAAGCATGTCGAACACTCGCGCATGTTGGAGGGCTTCTGGCATGTTTTGTGCATGCAGTGAAGGTGAAGCTGGATGCCAAGACGGACATAGTCAGCTGGAACGATATGACGCATGGCAGCGATTAGGCTTCCTGTGCGCGCAAGTTGTGGCTTATTGTCCTGTCGCCGGTCACTACCCGTTCCACGTTCGCGCTGACATGGGAACAGGGGGAGGCGGAGGGTCAGTACCTCGTTCAGCCCCACGCTCATGTGCAATGCCAAGGCTTACTTGCCGGTGGTATGATGAGACAATGATAGAACATGACATTGTGGGCGATGCCTTGTGAGATTCGATTAGCCTTTGCGGTTGTCTAGCAGTTTGGGCATTTTGCACTCCAACGAAAAACGGGCTGTGGCTGTTGTGGTGGTGGAACTGATTGGGTTATCGCTTTCTCCCCCGCCCTGACGCAGCATATCAGGAACGATGACATTGATGCTTCCATCAGAACCGTGCCTGGCTCAGCTGCAACAATTGCTAGGCCAGGCTGAATTGGGACTAAAGGGCTGAATAGCACTGCATCAGTTTGATGCGGGGTCAGGTCAGAGACATGGCCTCTTCGCTGCGCTTCGAGGCTTCGACTTGATTGTCGTGGCAATTTGCGGAGCGAATCCGTCATTGTGGATGCTTCAGTGCCTTTCGTTCTATTTCTTTCTCTCTCCGACGATTGCAGGTCGACAACAGACGGCGCAGAGTCGACGAGGAGTGGTGGAAATGTGAGCAACTAGCCTATAGGGCCTAGGGCCAAGGAAAACTACCGATGCTCGCACGAATGAGCCACATTTTTTTTGTTCTCTCTCTTTCTCTCTCTCTCTCATTCTCCCTCTCTCTCTCTCTCTCGCTCTCTCTCCCTCTCTCTCTCTCTCTCCCTCTCTCTCTTTCTCTCTCTCTCTCTCTCTCTCTGTCGCTCGCTCTCTCTCTCTTTCTTGACGCTGGCCGGTCTTTGGCTGGATGGCACTTGGCAGCAGGAACTTGCGCGTTTGCGGTCCGAAATGACATCGATGGATGAGAGGGTGCCGGCTGCTGATTTATAATTGCGTGATCTTCTCTTTACGGAGGGCGCTTGTGTGCAATCAGAGCATCTTTCTGATTCGAGCACTAATCGATCAGTCGCACGGTGAGTCGAGTAATGACTTAAGTCGTGTGGATGAAATAGAAGTGATGCGGCGACTTGTCAGCTAGATAGCCCCGTGAAGCACCATCTTGGCCCTCCCTCTGAGTCAGTAGTTTCAGGCCATGTGGTGCCGTAGGGTGGCCGCACGTGAACTTGTTGAGAACTGCAGCATCGGAAATCGCAGCACGAACGATGAAGAAGCTGCCAGATAAAGCTGATTGTATTGCCAGGTCATGGCCAAGACTGGTGACATTCAACGCAGCTTGGGCTTGTGAGCAGCACGCAGGAAAGCCACACAGCTTGCAGGACCGCATCAGATTTGGACCTTTGTCAGATTTTCACACCCCGTGGAGGTGTGGATTTGTGCATTCGACGTGGGTACCGTTGATGTGACCCCGAGGCCAAGCCGATGAAAAGCATGCCGCCGTATCTGGTCGGCTGGAGGAGGGTGCACAGCACCGACGAGAGCTGCAGGCCATGGCGTGGGAAGCATCACGGAAGGGCATGGGATGCCAGCTGGTCATTGTTCCAATTCCAGCTACAGTAGTTCGAGCTGGCACTGAAGCTTTTCCAGGCGACGCTGGGCCGTCATGCCGAAACGCACAACCTCATACAGGGGCAGGTGCCAACTTGTGCTTCCCATGGGGTGATCAGGACTAAAGCTTCCGAGGCTCTTCTTCCTTGAGCTCTACTCGTACTTGAAAGTTTTGGGTTGGGCAAAGCTTCGCCTCACGTGTACAGCCACAGATGGTACCCTCGCGTTGCCAGATCAATGGTCAACGAGACGAGCTCGACACACGCTTGGGCTTCCTCGAGTCCTCCATGAAGAAGCAGGCGTGATCGAAGCTCCTGGCGTGTGATAAGTCTTGGGAGGGTTGACAGGCACCTAAAATTCGAAAGGCAGGTCACGAATTGCCATCAGATGCACGCGGGAGACCAGCATGCTGATTCGACTTGACCACCCTTCTTCCTAATGGAGCCGTCAGTCGTAGCGGTCCCGCTTGGTGGTATGGTGGCCAGGGCAACAGCAAAATGCTGACAGGGCGAGGAGCTCCAGAAGTCCGCGCATGATCGGATGGATGGCATGGAGCGGCATCAGTCGACGATCGCGAAGGAGCTTTGCAGTGAAGCACCTCTGTGCCAACAGCACGCTAAAGAAGTACCAGCTCATGCGTGGCATTGTTGACGGTATGGATACCTGCCTCAGCCAATGAGTCAGTAGGATACATTCCGCATCATTCCACGCAAGTCTTTTCCGGATCCTGAGAACTGTCCGAGAAGAGGAAAGCGGAAAACATCTCAACGCACTGGACCTCCGCATGGCGGCGCTACAAGGTGCCAGTGGTGAGCCGGCCGCCTGGGCTTTCTGGATGAAGTGCTTCAATGCTTCAAGTTACATCAGGAACAAAGCGAGTGACTGTCCCAGGTCTAAGCGTGACATCAACAAGATCCGGGACGAGGTCAACAGTCTAACGGCCCGCGCCCCGAAGTCTCGTCATACAGCGGCCCCTGCCTAGTCAAGGTACAAAAGCCTCACGCGTCTGCAGCCTCCACTAAGGTCAAAAGTGCAGCACACGATGTGGATATTGCCAAGAACAGCGACGACTTGAGAAAGCTCGAACGCTGCGGGCTCGGATAGCTCCGTAAGCTCTCTCGAGCACTCCAACTCACTCGCTCCGGCGGCCCTCTGTAGGCTTCGCAAGGATTGACTCTCAATTTCAATCGTCATCCGAACCAATCTGCAACATTTGTTAACTTTCACGAAAAAACTAGCAGAAGTCAGGACAAAAGGCAGAAGATGGCCAGCGGCAGAAGCAGGCCAGAGAAGCGAATTTGCCGCGATGCGAGTGACCATTGAGCATGTCAGTTGAAAATATTGAATAGAATCATCTGCGTTTGCAGCCGTCAGCCCTACCTGCTTCGATCAGAAATCAGCAGGCCTTACGGCTTCCACCTGTAAACTCTTCTCAACTTGGCTTAGCCGGGGGCATGAGCATGCGGGGTTCCCTGAGCGTCTCTTTTCCGCAAAAGAGCTGTTGCAGAGGAGTTCGACGCAATCTACGATGAGCTTGACCAGATCCTTGGTTGCATCTTCCGAGCTGTTGAGACGCCTTGCAGCGTCTTGGAACTATCCATGTTGAAGGCTTTGCTTACCGCAGCTTCATTCTGCTTACAGCAGCGAATTGTGCTGCTTTTGTGGGGGCAGCCATGACTGCTATGCGCTATAGAGCCAGAGACGACGGGCAGATCGGCGACAGTGCCACATGGCTTGTTTCGGCAACTGTCGGCTGCTCCATCTTAGCGTGTGCCGTTGTGCTTTCAAGTAAATAGGGACCGGAATCAGTACCGATATAAGTCTTTGAACTTCCGTAAAAAACTTGTTGTAGTATAAAATACGACAAAACCAGATCTTAATTATTCAGTACTTGTGGTGGAGCTTCAACAGGATGTCCATCACAGTCTCATCTCAGGCCTCGCTCTCGGTCTCGAAAAACCCAGCGAGGCTCTTGTCAAAGCTAACCTTCACAGAGACAGACCATTTGAAGAATGCACTGGATGCCATCAAGAGTCGTGCCTTGTCAGCATGCCAGAGCAAAAGACGTTCACTGACCCGATGCCGATACGCAAACGGTGCTCGAACTCCTCCCAAACCTGATTTTTAAGGTCGGTATACTCGTGCTTACACCAAGAAGCCTTGGCTGGATGACGATGGCAACAAGGTCTGGAGCAATCTTCGTGTGGCCTGGCTTTCTCTCGGAGATAGTTTTCTGACCTCCGCCATTTCTTCGCCCATCCAAGGTCATGGTAGCGCAGACCGTGTTTTCTCAGTACTTTGAGACCTTCATGGGCATGATTATTATCTTTAACATCTGCCTTATCGTCTACGAGGCGCGAGGTTATTATAGGAAATCTTGGGGCATGGCGTGGTTGTGCACTTCTTTAAAGGGTGCTTGCATCGTACCGTGTGCACTAGTGCAAATTGGCCTGTCTGCTTGACTCCACATTTTACTACAGAGTCTTTTTCTCGCCAGCACGAGGCCAACCAAGATGCGCAGTGCCATCCGGAGTACACAGACAATTGGTCCGAGTGTCCTTTTCGTGGCGAGATGGTGCCTCTGCTCGGTATTGGAAACTACGTTCTCCTGGTGCTTTACTCTATCGAGAGTTGCGCCCGGGCATTTGCCGAACGAGAGCGGTTTCTTTGCAATCTCTGGAATGTCATAGACCTGGTGACAGTTCTCCTCGGATGGATGAGCTTGCTTCTGCAGAACATCATCAACCCGAATCTGTTAAGGCTTTCGCGCCTCGTGCGCGTCCTGCGGGCGGCCCGAGTCTTTATTTCGATCCCAGAGTTCTATTTACTGGTCTCTGGGCTTTACTCTTCTTTCAAGGCCATTCTCTTTGGATCCTTCATGCTGCTGTCAACTATTGTAGTCTGGGCCATCATTGCAGTGGAAGTCCTACATCCCTTGACGGCCAAACTGACCTTCGTCAGCGAATTCTGCCAGGGCCGTGAATGCCAGCTCCGGTTCCGCAGTGTTTATTCTGCAGGCCCACGGCGAGAGTTCGGGTTCACCACCTAAAGATATGTGCCCCGTGAGATTGCCCCCATCTCAAACATCACAGACGCTACTAATGCCATGGCGGAATCCGATAACATGACTGTGACTTGATTTCGAAGGGAGATGAAGAATATTATTACTCCTTCAAGCTGTTGCCCCGATGAGGTCTGACATTGTTTCAGCAGGTTGTGGCCGGCGATTCGTGGGGTGAGACCCTTGGACGCACTGCAGGTTTGGCCGGACAAATGCACACGGAAGTGTCCAATTTGACAAGTCAACACCACTCGAACAGCATGCAGGGTCCATTCCTGCCAATCGCTAGGCTGCCAGTCCATCTGTTTTGACAATTTATTGAGATTCTGAATTCAAAGGCCAGTGTTTATCCGGGAGCCGTATAGCGGGAATCACGCAACTAGAATAGACCGAATGCATGAGGAAGGCGAAGAAGAGGCACAATGACAACTTCTTGGCTGTCCCATGGTTTCACGATGCAGGCACGAGTAACCCGAAGAGAGGGGTAACTCAAGCCTGCGGAAAGAAAGAAGAATCAAAAGCAAGTGAATGACATCACGAAAGAACGGAATAGACAAATACATGGCGCAGCGAGAGGGAACTTACACATAGCTCAGTTGGACGACTTCATTATGTAGTCAGCCTTATGTGCACACTGTTGCAGACCTAGATGGCAGTGAAAGGCAACTCGCAAGAGAGCTGACTGACCAAGACCTGCAGTTGAATAATTCCCCAAATTTTGTGCCTATTGGTCCAAGATCACCATCACGTCTTCCTTATGGTCCTTGACCTTGTCTTTGCCAGGATCTCTATTCCTCTGCTCGAAGAGCATCCAGAGACTTCTCTCGTCCTCTTCCCGATTATGGTTTCGATCTCGCTGGGGGTGATGAACCTCATACTGGCGGCACCCAGGCAGATTTTTCGAGTCCTTCGGAGTCGTGGTTCCCATTCCCGAAGTCACGAAGTGCATACCGGAAACGGCCTCAGCTGGGACGTACGCGGTAGACTGCTACAGGCCTGCTACAGGTAGATGTTCAGCAAAATCCAGGGTCTGCTGTGCATCTGTTGGAGTCTAGAGTCTAGGAGCTGAAAGAGGGCCCCTTGAAGTAAGGTGATTGTGGAGCGTGCCACAGAAGCCCGGGAGAACGACCAGGATAGGAAGCTCAAGAAAAAGGACCAGGAGCGATCGAAAAATATGATTGAGTTTGCGTTGCTTTGCGACTGGCCGCTTACGTCAGTCATGCTTTCGGGTTCCAACCTGCGTAAACATGGGATGTGTTTCGTGCAAACTGTACATCAAACATTGTCGAGCCTTGTGTGCTAAGAAACGCAATGGGGTTCACTGAAGGTAACGACATGGATGCGGATGAAAGCGGATCCCTATCGCTGGACGAGATGCTGAAGGGTTACGACAACATCGAAGCATTCAGCAAGCTTATGCAGATTATGGATATACGGCGCGAGGATATGGAGACTATTTTCCATGTGCTGGATTCCGATCTCTCTGGGGAGGTGTCATACTTTGAGTTTTGTCAGCACCTCTCTGGTTTCTTCGAGCGTGATCCTACGATCATGCAGTCCCTGATCAAGTGCTTTGGCATTTCATCCGAGGCTACCAAATGTAAGGTTAAAGTATGTCAGTCTCCGTCGTGTGTTGATGTTTTTGCAGTACAGTACTGCTACGCCGGGCCCAGAAGAATGATTCTGCCGAAGTGGTAAGGTACTCTGTCATGGAACTCCGGAAAGTGATAAACAGCGACGTAGTAGAGGCGCTTCAGCGCCAGACGGATATGCTGCATCATCAAACCCGGCTGCTGGAAGTGATCATGCCATCCATCGCAAAGATGCAGAATCCGGTGCCAAGCATGCCAACGGCCCCAACTGTGCCACCACAACCGGAGGAGCCTTGGACGCTGGATTTCTGGCGCGCCAGGCACGCGAAAACCGAAGGGAATTCTAAGGGCCCTATGGAGCCCTTCGGATCCATCCAGCAACAACTTCAGCCGCTGATTGCCAGAGCTGAAGAGCTGGTGTTAGAAGCCCTGGAGCAGCGTGATGAGAAGATCTTGGGTCTCGCGGAGGCGCAAGCTCCAGAGAAACTCCCAGTGAAGGCCAGGCCGAAGAAAATGGAGAGGCCGACGAGCACAGATAGCCTGCAGAAGGAGCCGAGAGAGCTGGCAACTCTCTGCGAGAGCTTTCAGCACAGGCTGAGTGAGATTGAGACGCTTGAAGAGCGGTGTAGGGATGTTGTTCGATATCTCAAGTCCGCCCAAGGCCCCACCCCCGGAAGTAACAAAGTTTCACACCTAGTCTCCGAAGAGTTTTAGCCGTTTAATCCAGCGGAGGTGCGCAGACACGTGTTTTGCTGTTTTGCCTCAAACGGCCAGTTCATTGTTGTCTGTAGCTCACGGTCTAGCTGGCGTTCAGCAAGAAGACCCGAAGCCTGCAGAATGTGAATCCCGCATATGTCATGCAACATGCTGTCGATTCTGGACTCGTCAAGGCATTGGGCCGACGAGATTCCAGCACGAGCTGTGCTGCGAAGCAGTGCACGTTTCGTTTCATCTAGTGAAGGACAACGTGCGCTCAGCGCCAAGAGAAAAGATCAGGTTCTAGCCACAGTACAGCCACAGTACAAGCGCGGAGGTTTGTTTGGCAAACCGAAACGAGCAATTGCTCACGGTAGCTCTGGGCGCTTCTGTTGTAATGCTGAAGCCCCTGGAGACATTGGCACCAAGGAAAGTGGCTGAGAAGAGCTTCCAGCGCTTGGAGGTCATGGTGATGTGGGAGCTCCCGAAAATTAAGGGTACCTTACTTGGGGGTCCTTGTAATAAGGACCCTACTATTTATGGTACTATATTAGGGTCCCTATTTTCGGAAACTCCCATGTGTCTGTTTGGCCATTACCCGACTTCGTGTCTTCTCTATCTCTCAGCCAGGACACAGAAGCTGGGGTTTAGGGTTTAGGGTTCGTATATGATCGTATATGCCTTGGCACAGCAGCTGCCTTCTAAGCATCTGGTGGAATGCGGTAGTATCGCGGCGTCAGTTGTTACTTCAGTCGCACAGGAAACGATTCACCAGCCCCCACGCACGTACTGTAAGCAATGTCTACAGCAGGACGATGCATCGAAGCTCACCCGTGGTGCTCTAGCCCCGGAGCGTGAGCTGCAAGTGCTCTCAGAGGTGGTGCAGACTGTCTTCGTCAGCAGTGGTTGGGACTTGTCGTGGCAGGTTTTGGCCCAAGACCCTGTCAAGTAAACATGGAGGCACAAGAACGAGCGAGAACAAGCAGGCAACACAGCATTGTAAGTTCGGGTGCTACAACATTTGCACAACACGGTTTCGACGAGTTGCGGCAAGCTCACCTAAATTTGGTAGAATTGCCGCAGCGTGGTTCGCTTCTTTCCCGGCTGGAGTCTTACCATCAGATTGCAGGTGTGATCTGATCGGCCGATACGGCGGCCTTGGGTGCTTCCACACTCACTGCGTTGCAACTAGAACCGTATGCAGCCGTCGTTTGGGTGTTCATCAGAGCCCCAGGTCCGGACGACAAGAAATGGGCCAGACAGCTGCGGTGCATTGCCGAACTGACTGTCGAGCACCGCCACGCTGTGAGGCCATTGCCCAGGCCCGTCGCGCCTCTTATGCTGATGCACTGAGCTCTCGGGCATTCCTTGTGAATCCTAGTGTTATAGTATCCTGTCCCAGAGTTGTTAAAATCTGTGCAGCTTGTCTAAGCACACCAAAGCAGAGCCGATGTCGCTTCGTAAGATCACCTTCCCGTCGCAAGGATTGCATACAGGACCTCAATCCAAGCCTCGCGCTGGCCTAAGCTGAAACGCAGAGTTCGGTCAGGAAGCTTCAGGTGATTCATCCATCGCACTGATTTTCGGGAAGCCAGGCATGCGCTAGATGAGTTTTCAGATGCTACCGAACTTTTCAGGAGGACCTGCTAGCGGCCTTGGGATTATGACCTGAGGCCGAGCCATCGCCGGAGAGCAAGCTTATTCGAGCAGCCAGGGATGGGAATTTGGAGGCAGGTAGTCTGTTTGAGCACACCGCCTGTGTGCTTGGCCTTAGCTTACTTACGCAGCGCAGCAAGAACTTTAATCTTAGAATGCTCATGATAATGGTCGGGCAGTTGTAGGCCCGTTTTGGCGATGCCATGGCTCCGCATCTTCGCTGTAGAACAGTGTAGCAAGATGTCAGCGAAGACACCGGGTTTTCATGGGCAATAGCAGCCGCCGCGTGCCCCGCAGCGAGTCTCTCAAGCATCTCGAAGGGTGTCTCTGTGCTTCGTCTCGGTCCAGCGCAGGCTAGAAAAGGTCATCGGTTGCAGCATCAGACCCGGGCTTTCACAACTGCGCCACTCTGAGCATCAATTGTCGCACATGGCGATGACGTTCCATGACAAGATGGCTGTCGGCATGAGTGCCCTGTTCGGACACACATTTCCCACGCGGGTCTAAATGTGTCAAAGGGGTTTCCATTCTGTGATCTGCTTCCTTTCACAGTTTCACACCATGTTGCAGGCATGAACTTGCAAACTCAAGGCGGGCCTACGACCATGAGTATGCCATACCAAGCAAATATCTCCATCGAGAAGAAGAGCTTGGACTACCAGCTTCCGCTGTGGGTCGTGCCGCAGAGTTTGGGCAAGTGCCCCCCGACCCTTGATCGCGACTCAGGGTCCGAGCATGCCTCGTTTTGGGACGAGAGCGATAACGAGGCCGCGTTCGAGCCATTCCTTTGTCTCCCCAGCTACATGCGGCAGGCCTTACAGCTGCCGAGTGACGAGGTTCGACCGAGTCCGAATCCCAAGGTGAAGGAGCCTGGAACCTCACAATATCGGACCTCAACGGCCTGCTTCCCGTCGCAGGGTTTCATCAATACCATCCCTTCACCGCCAGGGCTTGAAAAGCATTGCCCGACGGCCTCGGCCAAGAACTGCTACGACTTCAAAGTCATCTTCGCTGGATACGACCAAGACAAGCACTCGGATTTCGAGCTGGTGCCACGTCTAATCGGAAAGCGTGGTTGCAATATGCTCCCTATCAAGAGACTTGGTGCTGACGTCCGAGTTTGTGGGAGGGGGAGCGGCTACCTGGAGATTCCGGCGCCGACTGGTGAGCTTCTAGAGAGGGATGAAGCGCTGCAAGTGGCCGTGTCTTGCCGAACGTGTCTCGACTGCATCAGAAACGGCCTCACCATGTGTAGCGTTCCTGGCTTGTTCTTTAACATGTCATGTGGATTCGGATGGAGGTCGGGGAGCTATGAGAAAAGCCCTAAAAGGTAGGAGGGAAAAAATACCCTTTCTGGGGGGTCGAAAGCTCAGGAAGGAGATGAAGGAGGCAGCGATGGAAGAGATCGCATCTCTTCTCAGTTCCCTCGGGTATCACTTCAAGCGGTTCTGCCGCACCTTGCTCCTGTGTCCAGAGGTCGCTTCGGACATTCTCCGAGTCTGTAGGTATAGTTGGTGCGCATTGAGCACTGCAGCCTCGCACAAGGATGGGGATGAATCCCGATTGCCTATTTTGCTTATAATATGTACGCATGCCTGCAATGTGTGTATGCAGGTGGCATAATGTAGTGTAGTAGTTGAATGTAACTCAATGACTCAATGTACAGCAATGTAACTAAATCTGATGCAATAGAAGGTAAGGTAAAGTAAGGTAATGTAGGGTAAGGTACTACATCGTACTGTAACATTACTAGATGTACTGTAATGCCTGTGATGCAATGTATGCCTGCAGAGATGGATGGATGGACGGACAGATGGATGGAAGGATGGAAGATGGATGGGTGCATAGAAGTCGGTCCTGATTTGTTTTTTTACACAGTGCCTCGGAGTTGTAGACATACAGCAGCATGCTGGAAAACTCTGCTTTCGATGCTGAACGATGACCACGATACGGGACCCTGATTCGACCGCCCCAAAGAAGAAACTGGAGGGTACAGTCGGAGACGGAACAGAGGCGGCAGACTCCGGCGGATTTGGGCATGCACCTTCCACACCGTCAAAGAAACAGTACAGTGGGTTCTCAAGAACCGCCCCGATAGGAGTCAGTTGTCGTAGCACTGGGACCGGCGAAGAACGTTGCTGGTATTTATTCTGGAGAGCCCATGGTAGCATGGTAGGGTAACATGTATTTGTGCCCGATAGCATGTAGCATGCAGTCAGGTATGCTTCATGTCGTTCGCTTATGGTCAGAATCGCGTGTGGGTTCATTCCCGCTCGTCCTGTTCTCCCTTCCATGCCCAGGCAAGAAGCAGCTCTACTATTCACAGCTGTACACCTTCGAGACAAAGGCGGGCCGGGAACAGCCGGCGAATTGCAGGTTCACAAATGCTGGTCATCTGGGCAGTGCAGCGTGGGCTGGGTGTGGAGGAGGGCTTCTTTACAGACTTGGTCGGACTAGCATTGTGATCTGCTGCACTACTCTCCGCAGCGATGTCAACTGCCCATCCGTCACCCTCCCCTGCCTGAAATGATACGGAGCCTATAACTTATGACTTATAACAGCAGCCAATTGTTGGAACGCCCAAGTTGGCAGCTTGCCTCCTTCGATATTCGCTAGACAAAGCAAGACTGCAAGTTTAAGCCAGTTGCCAACTTCATGACTCATGCCCCTCCAGGATACATAGCCAAAGCAGCCTGTCAAGCGAATCTTCGGGTACACAGGAGTCAAGGCTGCAGCTTCTTTGCACTAAATAAAGCTGCAGCAACTCCCCGGTGCCCTTCGAGGGAACTAATGTTTCTGGGAACTCTCCGGTGCTTTCCTCTAAGGCCTTGGCATGAGTCCACAAGTGATACCGCGCGCAGTGAGAAGCAACTCGACGCGGCGAGGATGTTCCGAGTTCTGATCTGTGATTCGGATAAAAGCTCCAGGTAGCAAGGTTGGGATTCGAAACTTCGGGTTTTTCGATGGTTATACTGGTTATACTCCTTACATCGACGCATCATGTATGATGCCCGGTGTCGAAGCCGGGGGGCTCAGACACGCCCTTTGCTCTGCTGCCCACATGCGGTCGAAGCTTGCAAATGTTTCTTCGAAGTCGTCATGTCGGGTCTCCTGGCGAAAAAGGCTCATTGTACGCTGGCCTGCGACATGTAACAAAGCCCATCCCGGTTTGGATAATTCAGGAAAAGACCTTTCAGCCGCTTTGCAGCCTGCGCCTCGTTTCGGAAGATTTCGATCGGAATGTCTCTTTCTCACTTGCAAGTGAGGGTCCTTTGGGGCGAGATGTTGCAGAGTGCTTCTGGTCCATACCAGCTCTCTTTGCATGAGTCTTACAATTTGCAGCTTGCAGTCCCAGGAGGCCTCGAAAGCCCAAAAGCTTCGGCCAGCTTCGTGAATATGTATATATATATATATACATGTATATAGAATTATACATGTATATATATATATATATATACACACCCACACACACACACATATATATATATATATATTATAATATGTGACCTTGGATGCCAGCTCTCATTGATGAATGTGAAGACGTTTTGCAAGCTTACGTTACGAAGCCTCCAGCTTGCATGTCGAGATCGTTTCTTTATTCCTTCTAGTTCATGCAGGATCCACCTCGTGGGGCCGCCGCTTCGAGGGTTTGGTAGCTTGTTGCTTCTTGTCCTTGCACCCGATGGCCAGAGCCACGCACGAAAGCCTCTTCTTATGCTGCTGGCAGTGGTTGATGGCCTTTTTTGGCGTTTCTGAGACATCCGTGAAGCCACGGCATGGGGCGACGCGTCCCGCGCCACTGGTGCCAGTAAGCCATCTTCCAACTGTTGCTGTCAACCAGCAGTTTCGTAGATCTTCGAAGTCCTGCGCCACATGTTGGTACTTGGCTGTAAGTTGTAACTGTAATGGGATCACTCAAACGACCCTGCGGGCAATTGTCCGTTTTGTCATAATCCTACGGCTTGAACGGTGCGCGTGGACGTCTGATATGATAGCACTAGCCATGCATCTGCCATGATTCTCTCGGAGGAGGGGAAGCACGTTCGTTGTCTCTTTGTCGTCAAGCCGGCAACTGGGCACAGCCTTTGCGAAGGGCCAGGCCCCTCCAAAGCCCAGTAGCATGCTCGAAAGCATCATGACAAGAGGCAGTAAGCGTGAAGAAGCAAAAGAAGCAGCATCATAGACAGGGGGTCAGAAGGTCTTTGCTTGGCCCTTGTGGATGCCCCTGTCTCGCACGGTGCAGTGTGTGCATTCAGCTGCAGCTAGTTGCAGTATCTGCATGTCTCAATTTCCTGCCATGGCCTACCTGGAGCGCTAACAAAAACCGATTTGCTCAGCAGGTCGTCACCCAACAAATCAAGATGGGAGCTGCCGCCCGTCCGAACTCTTTTGTCCAGAATGTCTCAAGTGTCAGCCCGAGCGCTGCGGTTTGAGGCTGTAGACACGGGTCAGGGATGGTTAGGCTGACGGTATCCCTACAAGGCAACGGCACCAGGATGTGCTGGGTCGGAAGAAGTGCATGAATCTAGAATCATCTAGAATCTAGTCGCACGACTCCTGACGGTCCTTGCCGTGATGTACCCCTTACTGAGGACGTCAATTCTCGTCAGCCGCTGAAGCTCATTACCTTGGACAGATATCACTCGGGACAGCCAATCCGCAACTGCGGCCTGACCGTGTTGAGCCTCAGCAGCAGAAGCAGAATAGGCAGCTTCTTATGTAAGAGTGCAGCTCATAGAACAGATTGCGCAAGGGGCTTGTCCTTGCAAGAGGCATTGTGTGGAGCGCAGCCACTGTATGTGCATGCGCAGCTCAGGATGTATGCTGCCAAAACCGGGTCCCTCAAGGTTGTTACGACTTTGATCAACGCAAAGGCCCGAGTCAACGACACTGATGAGCGGGGAGTCCCTTGACTGCAAACCTTCCAGGACCTCGCCCTCAGGTACTTGAGTGCTTAGGACTCAAGACTTTTATTATACTTAGACCAACACGCAGGGACAGGGTGAGCTTGGATGCAGCAACGGGTGCGCGGAAGTTGGGCACAGTGTCAGTGTAACACATGACATGTTTATCTCACATGCTCAGTACATGCTTGTGTTTTCGAAAGATGTGGACTTGATTAGTCCCAGCTGGACTGGTGCCTTCAATAACTTGGAGTATATCGTTTGAACTCTCTTTCGGTTGGTTTGGTACATTGTGTGGGGGACATTGGCTCCTTTATTGAAAACGACGCCAAGTTCACCCGCGTGTTGCTTCCTGTAAAAGTGTGGCCGTCTCCAATGACGGGCTGATGCGAATATGTTTAGCGTGCTTGTTCATTATGTAGCTAGGCTGGCTCTGCGTTGCCTTTGATTTGAGTGAGCGTTTGTGGAGCTTTTATTTCAGTTGTCAAGCTCGGACTTTTTTCTCTCCTGGAGCTCAAACCATTGAGACTGAACGAATCTCAGGTATCGGCCTTGCATTTCGCAGCCGCTTCGGGTGATTTCCCGACTTTCCAGGCACCACGTCAGATGCTGATGGTGAGCAGAACTCAGTAAGCAGGAGTTCTTAGAGCTGTGGCTGCGAGAAACTGTGCCGGGCTCACTTTCCTTCTGAGAAGGTCCTGTTGGATCACCATGCCTCGCCCTCGACCACGGAAGAAGGCCGAAGTGCGAAACTGGTTGGACAAGCTGATTTTCCTTAACTGGGACTGCCCTTGTGCAAGGAGACAGTGTCCTCGACTATCTGCCGCAGGAACAGTGTACGGATAGGTGTTTAGACGACATCCCCAGGTGTCCATCAGCAGCTTTCGCCCCTCTGCAAAGCCTGGCGTCTTTGCCAGTCGCAGACTGTAAAGATGATGCAGGGTCTAGAAGGAAAGCCGATAGTGTGTTTGTGTATGTTTCAAGCATTCCGCGGCAAGTAGCACTCAAGTTTGTGCCAAGAACTTAAATCCAACGTGGTTGATTCGCTGAGTCTATGGCGAGACGGTAGCTGATTGAAGAACATAGTCTAATAGTATTTTGAAACAGCTCTGACCTCGCAGAATTAGAAGGAACTGCCTTCTGCAGGTGGTCAAGATAGTTAGAGATGCCGACCCGTAAGACATGTTGTCCCCTCCAATTTCGGCTTTGTCATTAGCGTTGGTTCTTTTGTGTTATGCTCCTAAGGTCGTCGTTTCTGGCTGTCATGTAACCGTAGCAAGCTTGAAGATCTGAAGCTATGCCAGCTGAGTGCGAGTGTGTGAGTCGAAATCCAATCCCTGAGAGGACGTGAGAAGCGATTCGACACTTTTGCGCAAGTTTGTCCAGTCGATACCAGCTGGCGACGAGGACGGGGAGAACAGGAGGAAATTGTCGTGGGTCAAAGTTGAAGTGCGTCTGTGCAGCCGCAAACTCACGAGATAGAGTATCTGACAGCAGCAAGTGGATGCAGTCCACCAGGATGATTGTGTCGTTGCACACGAGGCGAAGAAGGGCAGACGTAACTTTGAATGGTATTAGAGCTTGTCGGCGTCATTATATACTCCTTTGGTGCCAGACAGACCCGACGCCTACCAGTCTAGGTGCCAAGACCCGAACAGAATGCACACCTGAGACCAAGGTCCGAAGCATTGATTACCTTTCATGGACTTATCCAAAGCCGATGCATTGGCCATTACCTGTGTTTCACTCGCCAACTCCTCCGTTCTTTTCGCGCCGGAACATCTGGTGCTGTCGGTCAGGCAGCTGGCCTGCATGGTTTTGGCAATTGAAAACCGTAGGTCGAAGGGAGCGCATTGCATCCTTACAGGCGAACCTGCCTGCATAGCAGTGGACTTCGCGGCAACTCTTGAGCTCGAGATGCTGATACTGTTCTTGTATGCAGGAAACTTTCGTTAGAAGTGATGTATGTAGACTCTCGCCCCAAACCGTGCAAGCACCGGCTACGGCTATGGTTACAGGTAGAGCCAAATCAGGTGGGCAGTATGATTACAAGCAAGAGCTGCCAGCTTCATGTGAGCAGATGGTGATTATGTGATGCAGTGCTTTGAACTGCAATTTAGCCCAAAACAGCGCTGGAACCTGCAGAACCTGTTTGGAAAAGTGCGTGCTGCGGCAAGCGCAGGTCTGTCCGTTTGATGCCATCAAGAGTCAGACGTAAGTCATCTGAGTCCATAGAGTAGCGGCGCCAAGCCCAAACCGGTGGCAACTGGGCCTTTGTGCGACGCAAGTGCCGCCTCCTTGCAAGGTTGTAAAATTATGCCAAGTCGTGGGAGTGTTCCCTGGAGCGCGGATGAACGACGGCACTGAGGCAACTTGCATCAGTGCAGGTGGCTGTTCACGACTCCTTTCATACGGCACACTCCCTGGCGATTGGATCGTTTAGAGATGCCGGAGTTCAACCCTACACTGCCCTGAACTCTGCCGGTGGCGACACTGTTCCGGCATACTTCGAGACCTCAGTTTTGCTTAGATTGGCTGCTATCACTCCGTGGACCCTGTGTAGCATAGTTCGATGCCGCTCCAACTCCCTCCCTGCTTTTGGTAGATTAGCCTCGAAATGCCTTGAAGAATTTCCCCAACTGTGCATCGACATGGAGGAGGAGCTTGATGTCGACGTTGAGATGCTGAACTGGGAGGACTGTTCAATCCTGCCTCACCCACAAACCTTTTCTCCTTCCTTTGTCCTCATGCCCCTTCCTGCGGGTGCTTGTGGCGTCCTTCGTCGTTTGGTGTGGCTCCATTTACAGGGATCGTAAGCCCAACCAGTACCTCGTGGCTGTTGCTATGCGGACCCCACAAAAAAGATTTCAACCATGCCTGACGACCATGCAGGTCTGTGAGTCTACAAACATACATCCTTAGATTGTTGCGTAGCTTGCACGTGTACTGTACATGCTCGATCCCTTCGGCCCCGTGAAGGTTCAGACTAGAGGGCCGTGGATATGCTTGAGTGCTGAAGTGCAGAAACCGTGAAATTCAACTGCAAAGACCACGGAGCACAGAAGCTGCAGAAAGCTTGCGCAATGAGAGGGGGACACTAGAGGACGTAGCACGGAGCGGCTGTCGAGGACTGCGCGCAGAACCTCACGCTTCGAGTCGAGAAGACCTGGCGGCAACTGTATTCGCAGAGCCTTGAAGGCAAGCTCAGGTGATCTGTTCACAACCAAGTCGTGCATGCTTCCAGCATCACTTCTGCACATCCCAAATGCTTTAGTTGCCGACGAACGCCTTCACAACGTAAAGTTTCGCCAAGGAAGTACCGCAGCATTCTTGACCTGGTGGGAAAGAAGGCTTGGCAAGATGGCTCAAATGCACTCTTCCATTTGTTTACTCTACAAGGGGTGGATTTCTCATGCATCGCGCGGCTTTTTTATGCATCGCACAGCGTCTACTTGCGGAAACCAGGATTCAAGCCAGTCTGTATGTTTTATAGTATCTAGTAAACCAGCTGTTCAACCAGCGTCTAGTTGGCGGATGCCAAGCATTCCCGTGAAGGCGGCCAAGAGCTTCAGTTCCAACTTCCTTGATCCGGTGCTCGAGTGTCTACATGGGGAATGCCTGGTTTTGACTTGCTGCCACTGATATGTTCCTTGAGTGTATGCCTGCGAAATCGGGCGTCCACATGGGGAACTGCTGGTCTTGATTTGTTGCCACTGACGTGTTTCTTGAGCGGGTGCTTGCGACATCGAGCGTCCACGTGGGGAATGGCTGGTTTTGCCATGCTAGTGCTGCGGAATAGCAGGAGGAGGATTTGCTGGTTTCATGAGAAACTTTCTTGCATCAGCCGTTGCTATCGAACAGGAGTCTCGCTCACATTGTTTGGTCGGGAATCAACAACTCTCCCCTCGGCGCACCCGCGCAATGCCTGTATCTTGAAACAGTGTCCAGACGTGGGTTCACATACAGAATCGGGAAGAAAATGCACTCTAGATGGCATGGAAGACTGATTGAGAAACCACGAGTCCGCGACATCTCCTGATGAGCTTATGCAACTCGGAGACTGCAAACAGGCTTGAAAACAGCGTCTACTCGGGAATTGCTGTTTGTAATGGCTAGTGCGTATACTCGAAAAAGAAGAGTCGTAATTGCACTCAAGACCTGGCGTCGGCCACATATGCGAGGATTCTGCACGTTCTTCACTGCTGCTGCAAACACGGCGTCTACACCGGGATTCGTATTCACTGATGCATAATTTCGACGTTGATGTATATTTGCTCTGATGCACCGTCTACATGGGGTGCTGCATATTCCCACCGGGTGATGTGAGATAAATCCACAGCTTGTAGTACGAGTACTGTACTTATGTTTACTTGAACCGAATAGATTGCAACTATGATATGAGATTATGTAAGATAGTTTTGTATGACAACTCGAGTGTTAGGTGATGGTATGAGGGGAGTGGGCCGAGGCTGCGTGGCTCTCAAAATCTCTCCCTGCCATCCCTTCCAGGCAGACCACTCTGTGCTTCGCTTGCTGCAAATCTCCCAACAGCACATCGAGAGCCAGCCTCTTCCTCAGTGATTCCTTGAGGATGGAGCCCTATGAACTCTGCAACCCTCATCTAAGCCGCGAGGACCATATTGTCTTCGTCAGAGGCTCGCATGTACATAGGTATTCCAAGACTTTCAGTGTTGGGATCATGCTGGTTGTGTTTGATTCTGTTGGGGTTAGTCGCTTTCTCTGCTGAAGGTCTTGGTACTAGCGACCTCATCGCTGCCTATGCTCCCTACGCACATCGGGTTAAGGTTGTTGTTGGCCTTCACTTCCATGGTGAGGAGATCAGCTTGGAGTTGTGCCCAAAGTCAGCCAATATACTACGCTAATATGCTATACTATAGTATATGACATGCTATACTGCTATACCAACCATCTATACGCAAGGCTCGACCGCGTGCGCCATGAGAGAGAACTCCTCAAAGAGGTCGGCAAAGGGTTTTGAGCCAGGGTTTAGGGAAGTTTAGCGGATTCGACGAGAGTCTTTCGGTGTGAAGAACTGTTGGTTCAAGTTTTTCGTTTCCGTGGGCTCGATAGCTTAGCGCGAAAGACGGGCACGAACAGTTCAGGAAGATGGATCTCTGATGTGCTGTTCCGTCGCCACGTCCAAACTTGGTCGCAAAGCCATCGGTAATTATGTAACTGTCGAACCACACAAGCGCACATCTCTACCACGAGGTGGTTGAGAGGAGAGCGCAGCAGCCCATGCCCCTCCCGATGCCCATGAAGGCGCGAGTTTCCAGAATTGCCGCAAAAGGAAATGAACCATTGCAAACGGTTAGTGTGTTTGGACTTTGCATGTCACGCACGGTTTGGCTCCACCGCGCGACTCTGATGCTTCAGGACCCCAACACCGGCATAACAATGCCGCAAGGCTTCCAGGCAGCATAGTGGTGGGATGCCGACGAGGGGAGTTCACATGGTGAGGTTCAGACACTTGACTGGAGTGCTGTCGGGTTTACAGATTAAAAGTTATTATTGTCATAATTGATTTGTTTTATTGTTATTATCATCACTTATTGTTATTATCATTTTGTTTATAGAATTCCAATTCCCGGCAGCGTCTGATCTGCTTTTGATCCGAACCAAGGCTTGCCTGGCCTACCCTTCAACCCAGCTGCAGCTGGCCCGGGCCCGTGTCAGGCGGAAATTCGGAGAATGCGAAACTGTCTGGTGCTTAGTAGGGAATGGGGGAATGGATCCCCATGATAGTCCCTTAAGGTCCCCTATTAACTATAGTAGTCCCAATATCCCATTCCCCCATTCCCTAAAAAAGAACCCGACAGGAAAGCACTGTGTCGGTTCCGCGGGTTTGAAACGCTGAAAGCCATCGCAGGCAGTCTTTGTGAACTCATTTTGGGTCGGGTTTGCAGAGCGAGGCGTTGAAGCTGGTAAACTCGTAAACATACTCGGCTCGCTCAGGATTTGCACACCCAATGGCCTTTCCTGGAATGGTGCCAGATGCCGCTGGCTTCAGCGCTTCCGCCACTGTGACGGTCTTTTTCCTCGTGTTGCGTTGCGTTATCTGTTGTGTTACCGTTTGTCTTCATGTGTGTGTGTGTGTAGGTGTGTCTGGGTGTTGTGCATGCCAGTTCGAGCGTCCGTTGCCGAATTGGAGCAAAGTCTCCTTGTTGTGGAGAGGGGCTCCTGAAGCCGACTTAATTGCTTCGTGATGTATGCTCAGTCTCACGTGCGCTTGCTTCACACGCCACCGAAGCATCTACGGTCATGCTTATATTCGTGGAGGCGGCTCCCGTACGGGGCCATTGGTTAAATTTCATTTTGGGGAGGATAGCGGGGGTTCGCGCGGCTCGGGGGCAGTTAAGCTTTCTTCTTGATCCTTGCACAAGTTTGCGCAAGGTTTCTTACGAAAGGCTTCGCACCCTGGCCCCTGCTTCTGGTGTGAACCCTTGACAGAAGCGGGATGGTAACACATTTCAAAATATTTTTGGTTGTTGGGAGTTGTCGCTCCCGGGTGCTTTCAGTCGCCTTGTCCTGGCTTCGCACCCACCCACCCACCCACCCACCCATTCGTGAAACGGGGGTGAGCGTGTATATTTCAGCTGCTTCGACCTCATGCTATGAGGTTAGAGTGGTCAGAGCCTCCAGGTTCTGTCCGATTTCCTTCTTAGATCGCAGACAATTTCAAACTTGGGCCTGTGTTGTTAGCTTCGGCGCGACGCATGCAGCGATTGGACACTCTTCGCAGGACCATGTAAGACCGAAGGCCGTGGCTTCACAAGTCATGTAGTACAGAACTTGAGCTGTATGGCTGTACGCTTCTTTCCATGCTCGTGATGAAGGGGGCATTTTTCACTATCAATAAACCCAAGTCGCCACTAAACCCTGCGGAGCAACGTGCAAGCCTATCTGGCAAGCTTCGCCTGTGATAGGCCTACGATGGTCCACATGTAAATTCGAATTTGATGGTCGTGCATCAGGGCATTGTCGACAAAATGCCGTCCCCAACCACGAAGAAAAGGCACAACACTGGCGTCTGAAAAGGGGACTGCTTTAGTGGTGCTGCACGAGAACAGCACACCACATAAGCAGTCCCAAATGCACCCCTCAACGAAACACATGTCTACATGTGCAAACACAAACAAGAATCACACACACACACAAAAGTAGTTTCTCCTCGAGTAAAGTGCTGCCGAAGGAAATCGCAACACAATCTTCCACTCTCGCTCGACATGCGTCAAGCCGACCTGCCCCGACAGAATCTGTGGTGTACCGGTTTTTTGCCTCAATGCCAATTGACATGATCCCCCTCTTAGAGTCTATAGGGGTGTTAGCTAGTCAGCTAGTCTCGCTCGCCGACGGAAGTACTGTACTAGATCGAGCAGGGTCATAGCTCGGATCGCATCCCCTGACATAGCACAGCACTATCTCTTCTTGTCCAGGCCGGCACCGCACCAGGCGCAGAGGCTCCAAAGCCTCCAGCAAAGCGTATAGCAGGGCCCCGAGCAGCATGAAGGATGTTGAGTCGCCCCGCAGAGTTCCGTGGTCATGTCAGACTTTGCCTGAGCTGGCATAGATCGACGAAAAGTGGTCATGTTTGGTAGATAGGACATGTCAACTGAAGGCAGAATCGGCTCATGCCGATCCGGGAAGCACGGCTACAGATAGCTTTCGAGCTCGTTTGCATGATCCTGCCATGATTCTTTTCTGCTGCCAGCTGGGGGACAGCCCCAAGTATGAAGCCGGATCGATTCAAGTTGACAGATCCAGCCAGAGCCCGCGCGTGGACGGATATTGGTTCAATGCAGCTCCTGAGACTGAGGAGTGCATCTCCAATTCACCTGGACGGCTGCGCAATGCTGACTCAGCAACGGAAACGGAGTTGGAAACTTTTGAGGCTCAAGCATCTCTGCCAATGTCACCGGAGAGCATGGCGGATCGCGTGCAGCCCGCCACAAGGAAAAGAGTAAAGCTGACGTTCCATCGGCCACACGGCCTGCCACACTCAGTCTACTTCCACTCAAGGCCCTTATGTCTTCGTTTCTCCGAGAAAGCCCCTCTGACCGTGACACATGTTGGCATGGACTTTGCCGAAGGTGCCAGGGTCCATCGTGGGGAGATCTTAACGCACGTGAACGATGTGCAAGTGCCAGCAAGCATTTTGGATGCTGCAGCTGCAGTCCGAGCTGCAGTCAGCCAGCTGCCACAAAGGGAACGACAGAATGCAGCGGCTCGTGCCAAGAATGTGGCTCAGGGCGAGCCGCGAGCCCGCTCAAGCCCACCATGGTCTCACGGAAAGTCTGCTGTCGCACAGCAGAACTTGGTGACAAAGCGGGCAGGGCCCAGGATCACATGCTTAGAAGCAAAGATGGCTGCTAACTTTGCTTGACCAACATCCCGGAGGGCATAATGCTTGCGATAAGCTGTCTCGCATGGGCTTTTCCATCGAACATTGGTAGGTGTGGTCAGCTAAGCTGACTCCGAAGTCTTTGTAAATAGCTTGTGTCATAGTTTGAGGCTTCTGCATTCACATGCGTTTTTCTTCCATGCTGTCGTGAACGACTACAGTCTGGATTAAGTGTAAAGGCTGGTATTGCACGAGACTCGTCTTGCGGACAAATAGGGCTGATTCGAAGCTTGCACACGGATGCTAGGGCGCCGTCATCATCACCATCACCACCTAGAGCCAAGGTAGTGCCAACAGCTCACAGAGTTCCAACATGTTCAACGGGCTGGAATCCCGCCATGTCCAGTCGCTGATCTGAGAAGACTAATACTAACACTATAGTCCCGAAGCCGTGTATGCGTGTCAGCGCAAAGCAAAGTAGAGTGCTGTAGACAGGACGGGCGCTACACGAAGACGAAAGTCAGAACAGTAAGACCAGCAAAGGGAGCTGAAAGCAGTCAAGCCCGTGGTCAGCTGCACCTCCTTCGATGGCACGCTTGGCGGTCCTTGCACAGTGCGCAGCCTTCATCTTCTTTCTGAGCTTCAAGCCCTCGGAGCCTCACCTGTCGGCATATCTGCAGGACTGGCACTGCATAGGACCTAGGAGAATAAAAGGGAACAGGCCTAGCGGGCCTAGCAAGAAGATGCATCAGGAAAGCCATGTCAATGTAGGAACCTCTCAGACTTGCCTCAGTGTGCTAGCCGCATCCAGCCCCCTCAAGGACGTGAAGCACCTCACGAAGCACCAACGTGACGCCGAGGCCCCTTCAGGTTGACATCCTACGTTCGTCAGAGTTGTCGTTTCTCTTATCATGTCTCCGGTATGTGCACTACTAGAGCCGCAGCCACGGCAGCGGCTTTGGTCTTTTTGCTGCCATGACTCCCGCAATCGGAAGATGCCGCCCGTGCATGTGGATTGAGTAAGCACAACAGCGAGAGTAGACTTCCACAACAAGCTCCAGCCAAAATTTGGACAGTGTATATAAGGGGCTTGTTGTAAAGTAACTTCTACGTATGGTGACATCATCGGAGGCCTGAGCAAGGACAGCACTTGTAATTTACGGGAGTATGATGGGCCAGGGTTCCAGCCTACGTTGGGATCAGGCGTTAAATTTGGCATGCGCAGGGTTGCCTGCGACCCTGCGACCCCCCCTTCCCTGCCAAAGCGAGAGTCTTGATAAGACAGATCTTTCCTCGCCTCCACCGACACCAAACACCTCATTGGAAAGTTGC
Organism: Symbiodinium sp. clade A Y106; assembly: GCA_003297005.1. Classification (NCBI taxonomy): domain Eukaryota; class Dinophyceae; order Suessiales; family Symbiodiniaceae; genus Symbiodinium; species Symbiodinium sp. clade A. The sequence goes on from BGNK01002264.1 coordinate 29,173, forward strand.
TGCTGACACGCCCCGCCCGATGCAACAAACCTCAGCTACCGCGATGTCCGAATTGAGGAATACACCTTTGGGAAACTTAGGACGACAGACTCGTTTGATCTCGTTTGGCATCGAGTCGCGCATGTTTCTGCCCCACAACCAAGAAAAGACAGGCATTGCAGTGCACATACCCCAACGCCTGCAGAAGCACACTACTCGTAGCATCTCAACTTCTCGCGCACCCCCCTGCATGCGCATTGTTAGATGCAGATTTGGGGCTTTCAAGCCGGACTCGCTCACTGTCGCTCCTCAGTTAGTGCCTATCCTTGACGGAGACGAGCCGAGCTGCAACTGCGCAAAGTCGAGACAGAGTCTGCACAAGATCGCAGCCATGCCTGTTTGTTGTGTCTGTGTGAAGCGGCTTGGATCTGTGTCGCAGCATGAGAGCTGACAGCGGGAGGTCTATACAGTCTACACTTATGGATCGCTCATCGTCGTTTGCTTCTGTGCCGCTGGACGACGCACTTTATATACAGTCTTGTTCGTCAAGCATTTTTGGATGACACCGGCAAGATGGGTCCCTGCATAAGGATGATTGTGCAGGTAGCATGCTCGCTTATCTGAGGCAGCGGCGAAGCTGATAAGCCTAAGGAAGGCTACATCACGATTCTCAGACAAGGCAGAGAGCCTGAAAAAAGCATAGATCAAGTATCGATCAAATTGATCCTTGTTTCCGTGCATTGCTTGACATGCTTCATTGAGCATGGCCTGTTTGGCAGGCCCTGATCCTGCTGGGCTGCAGTGGTCGCCTTGCAACCCGATTCTTGCTTCTTTTCGGTTGCTTGACGTGCAATTCGCTCGTGGCCTTAAGCTAATTGCTGAACTCACCTTCCCCTGATGCGGCCGCTTCATCAGGGGACTCATTGTTCTCTATGCAGCTGATGCAGATGGCCTTTGCGGTGGGCCTGGTCGGGGAACTGGCATTCTATGCGTACTGCTTGAAAGTGCTCCCGGGGGAGAGCCAGCGGCTGACAGCTGTTTGCCAAGCATCCTACTTGGTCTCGCACACACTTGCGGGTTTCTGCGGCGACTGGCTTCTACAGGCTACGAGCATAGGCTTGGTCGGCTTGTTTTGGATCTCAGCTCTCTCGGTTCTGCTTGCTTTGCTGATTGCCCTAACATTGCACGACGCTGAGCCGGACACGGGTGGCGAGCTGGCGGAAGCTAGGGCAGCTAGGGCTAGGGTGCTCCTGGTGTCTGCTTACAGAAGTCGGAACTTTTGGCTTTCGGCCCTATGGTGGACCTGCAGTTACCCACTGTACCAAGTGGTTTACGGCTACGAATCCTCTCTATATGCTGACAATATTCACGGCCCAGATGCCCGTCAGGGATTATTTTGCTGATGGGTTGCTTACAGAAGCATCTCCCTGCCTTCGTGACAGCCCCCTTCCTTCCAAGGACCACAATGGCACGATCTTTGCTGTGGGGCTGCTTGCTGGTGCGGCATGCTCCTCCTTCCTGACCTGCCAAGAAGTTGACACTTCGCTAGGCCCAACGACATAGAACCTAGGACCTGCTTCGACCGGAGCATTGGGAGCGCACTAGACTTAAAAACAAAGCAAGTGTTGCAGCACCGCAGTTGTTTGTTCTTTGCAGGAGTAGACTTGTGCCAGTTTTACTGGAAATAATCAGGACTCGCGGCGAAGTACGTAAGGAGGGGATGTCGGATGTCCTGATATGTCGTTCGTGGCAGCGAAGCCTTCGCATCTGTGCCATTGAGGAAAGGATTTGCTCGCGGATCCCGCTCGTCACATTCTTGTTGCAGAGCTTCCTCCTGGCGAGCATGGCTGCAATCATGGCATGGACATCAACTGTGGAGTGGTCGCTGGGCGTTTCCTTCACTGTGTTCTTCATGTCCTGGAGCTTTGCGAATACCCTTTTCTATGGCGAGACGCGCCGTGCCGTGGATTGTGCGAGCGCCGACGGCGGCCTTTGTGGTGAGCATGGAGAAGCTGTGTCTGGGCAAGTGGTCTCTGCTGTTTTCTTGCTGAATTCGGCAGCTGGGGCTCTGCTGAACGGGCTCATTTCATTCGTGCTTTTCAACGTGCTGGGAAAGAAGACCGAGTCCGTGTTCAAACTGCTCCTTGCCTTAGTGACTTTAGTGCCGAAGCATGTTCGCCTTGTTATCTAGAGTAGCTTAAAGGATGTTAAAGGCCGCCGGAAAGGCATGTACAATGCCCACTACTCAACTCAGGCTGGCGATGTTTCAGCTTGGTTTGTCCATGGCCGTGTTGCTTCTGGCCGTGGTTTGTGCCCGGCCTATCACCACAAGTGGTGTGCACCAGCAGGAGCTGGCGGGATCGAGCTCGGATACAAGTTAGGGCCAGGATAGTGCTGCGGTGTTCGCCAGGGTCACCAGTCAACGACATACTTTTTGGCGGAAGGAGTTCCTGGAGCTAGGGAGTCGATAAGCTGGCATCTGCTTGGCAAAACGACAGCACTACGCCGAAGATGGCCTTGGGAGTGGTCGCAATGAGGACTCCCCGCGGCAACTGGTCTTTGGCAGGTGCATCTCGACCACATGCAGGTTCAGACAAGGTCCATCTGTAGCTGCGGCTCGACGCCCTCAAAGTGCCGTGGCCTTTCACCCTTCCTCAGCCTGGATTGGAATGCTGAAAAGCCGCTACTGCAAAACGCAGTTCAGCATTCCCAACTTCCTGGAAAGCATGCTCTGTTCTCCCTAAGGCTCGTCCACCGGCAGTGCAAGGGCAGACGCCGTCTGTGAAGGTGTGGGATGCCGCGGGAAGGTTCAGGGCCGGTGTCTTGATTTGCATTGTCGTGGTCGTGCTTGTTGAGTCAGAACCAGCACAAAAAGCATGGCAAGTAATGTTCCTTAGTAAAACCAGTATATACAAAAAATATATATGTGGCTTCGAGGCAATGCAGGGAAAGGGTGGGATGTATTATGATGTTTTAGCTATCCTCATGCCTCTGGCAGAGACAGCAGAAGAACATTGCAGATGTTGCTTCTTCGACGGTTTCTATCTTCAGCGCGCGGTCACTTGAACCGAACTCACATCCTCGCTTCAAGCATTAAGTCGTAAGTTCTCAACAACCTGCACTTCTTAAAGCTTTGGGACTGGACACTTCGAAAATCATGAAAGGCTCTTGATCTTTTGATTGTCTTCCATGAAGTACGAAGAAGAGGAAACCTTTAAACCAGCTAGTTAAGTTTCTCAATCGAGTCGAGCTTGGGTGTATCCTACATGCGTCGATTAGAAGTGCTGTCTGCAATTTGTAGACATTACCCAGAGCTCGTCGGCAATTCACCAAGCAGAAACGACATTCAGTTCGACTCGTTGTTGCCTGCGGTTAAATCAGATTGTGGCTAGAAGGTCTGAGATCAAAAAGCCACTCTGATTGATCTGTCGGATGGCCGGACGTATGAAAGAGTTTACAGCACAAGACAGACTTTGATGAGTTCCGAGTTGCATTACACAAGTTCTGTATGAAAATGATGTCAATCGAGCTAAAACTGCGTGTAGGCCTCTAGGTTACCTTGCCTTTTGCCGACAGACCTTATTCCAATGTTGGCCTGTGGAGGCTGCACCCACTCCGCGGGAGTGAGCCGAAGGCAGGGCCGGGGTCCTCGGACAACGTATGAAGGAAATCTCGCGGAACAGCTTTTGGATCCGGTGGAAGCCCGCTCTCCCTGTGCTCTGGCATGATCAAGGCCGTCGCACCTGCGCGTGTTGATCCTGAGCCTGTTGCGATTATGTTCAGCCTAGATATTTTATTTTGGACTGCACGTGGAGCTCCAATGCCGACACGTGTAAAAACTGTTCGTGATGGCTAGCCAGCGGAAAGCCACTGGGCAGTCGAAAGTATATAGGAATTGGATTGCCGAATCGGTGTTCTGCTCGGTCCAAACACAACGGGACGCCACCAGAGGTGCTCCGTTGCAATGAAGTTGAGTGTGGATCGTTTGACTCAACTTCGCTCGCTCCCCCAAGGGGAGCCAGCACCAAAGCCAATCGATTATCAACATTATTTGACTACCACCCTTCGCAGCAATACTGTGACTAATCCTCAACATCGCAAAATCATCCTCCTTGTTTTTGTTGTTGATGGCGTTCATCGCCGATATGATCGCTATTTCCCTTTCTTATATGAAGTCAATCAACCCAGAACTGTACCAGCATTGCATCTTATCCACACAGCGGTTCTGAGCTGCGTCATTCTGCGCCACCAGTAAGTTTGAGTAAACGCAGGAGAGACGTGTGTTTTGCATAAACAAGAGCTACTAGTTACTAGTGCATCTCTTGTCGTCACTGCATAAGAAGAGCATCTGCGAATGTTTTGCGGTATCGCATTTAGCGAAAACTTGTATCGCCTCATCCCCGTTCCTTAGTGTGATCTTCACTTCAAGTTTTGTGATGGTCCGGGCACGTGTTTTCCACTAATAGGTACAGAACTATACAAAGAAGTGGCCTGGACCCAAAGCTCAAGCCGTGTGTCGCGGCTTGCAACTTCAGGCCGGAAGTTTGTCCACTGGCCTCGGGCATGCCTGGGAGTACTATCCAAACAGGAAAGTGTGCCTTAAGCTTAATGCGCCTGATGTACGAAGAGTATCCCTGTCAGCTCGTAGGACATGCAGTCTGGGAATGCTTAGCAGACGGCGCCTCCGAATGTGAGGTTGAGTAGACTGTCATGCTGTGGACCAAAGCGTGTCTTCAGACGGCGAGCAAAATCACTTAAGGACCACTGAAAGGGGTGTATCGACCTCCACACCAAGAATCCTTGTGAGCAACACTTGAATCGAGATTGCACCGGCCAGAACTTGCTCAAGTGCGTGTTGCCTTCAGGTTCCTACTGAATTTCTGTGTCCGAACACTCTGTCAGACGGGCGAAGGGCTCTTTCGAGCTGCAAGTTGCTGTTCTCGGTCTGAGCAGGTGGGCCGAATTCGGCTTGTTGCGGGCATCGTCTGGGAAGGAGCAGGGAACGAACGAGGTAAACTCAGAACAGAGCAACTCAGGAATGCTGGTGCGTGGCCAGTCGGTCTGGATGGACTTCCGATACAGTCTTTTGTGCTTATGGTTGACTCACAGAGGCGACCAGAGAAACCTTCTTCTGCTTCGATGCCGTTGTGCTCCAGCGCGGTACTGTATCACATGGAATTCCATAAGAAAAATGCATGCATCCAGGCAGTAAGTGCGGCGCGACATGTGCTTGCTCGTGAAGCTTGGTAGCTGCAGCGCAGGAACAAAGCTGCTTGTGATGTTGATGCCGGTGTTTGCCCTGAACACCTTGCCAGCCGTCATGCAGAAAAGTTGTAAAAGTAACGTATCCGGCCCATCGGCCAATGAACAACAGTGACCTAGAGCCAGCATCCGCATCCTTGACGAGGGAAGTGTTCTAGCTGCTCCGGTTTCATGACGGCATGGCCGCTCATGCCATGCCATGCTGCTGCTTGGTGCCTTCCGAAGCTGCGGGCCTCATCATAGGCACGGCACACGACATGCATCGTAATAGCACATTGCTGTGTCGTCCAGAGGGGCAGGCACCAACACGAAAACAGCACCAAAAACCGGAGCCCTGCTTCGGCTGTGCCTGCGCGAGGCCGGGCCGGCAGCACTGTGAAGCACATCTGCGAAGTCTCCGGCGCACAAGTGATCTTCGGAGAAGGCTTCAGTGTGTTTTTGTTTCCTTGGTCTTCGTATGTGTATTTGTTATTATGTAATTTTTGCTTGTCAGTAATTAGTTACACTACAATGCTTTGCATGTTGGCTCTTTGGCCTTGTTGGTCGCACTAGCTGTGTTATGCCATGCTTGGTGCTTCATTCGTACCATCGATAGTCTTGTCTAAGTTTCGGCGGGGCATGTACTAATGAAGAGCTGCTGGCTGCCGGTCCTTTCCCCCACTGCTAGCCTGATGTTACTTGACAGCAAAGAGCGAAGCAGCAGCAACAGCAACAGCGTCAGAACAAGCAGCAAAACTGCAACGACAAAATGATCAGTGAGGAATCACGCTAGTGGACAATAGACTAGGAACCATTGCGAATGACGGGCCCTGTGGAAGTCATCTCGAAAGCAAGCTGCATCTGTTGGTTGTGGGTGCAAGAAAACACGATGACAAAGGTTATCATGATATTGCTGCGGCTGCCGCCGAATTTATTGTAGTGATGACTGCGGTGGTTAAGATGTGTACCGTAGTTTCTGCTCTTGCTGTTGTGGCTCCGCTTCTGCTGCCGTCGTGGTGGTGCATGTAGAGGTGGTCTTGGTGCTGGTGGCGGTGGTGGTTGCAGTAGCAGCAGCAGCAGTACTAGATGTACCAGTTTCTGTGGCAGCGGCCAAGGTGCCGTCGCAGCAGTACTAGACGTGCTGGTAGTGATGGCAGTGGTTCCATGAGTAGTAGTAGTAGTAGTACTACTACTACTATAGGTAGGGGTAGGAGTAGGAATAGGAGCAGGAACAGGAACAGCAGCAGCAGCAGCAGTAGTAGCCGTCGTCGTTGTAGTGGTAGTATAGTAGTAGTATCAGCAGCAGAGGCAGCAGCAGGAGGAGGAGGAGTAGCAGCAGTAGCAGTAGTCGTCGTGGTAGTGGTAGTGGTAGTGGTAGTAGTAGTAGTAGTAGCAGTAGTGGTAGTAGTGGTGGTAGTGGTAGTAGTAGTAGTAGTAGTAGTAGTAGTAGTAGTAGTAGTAATAGTAGTAGTAGTCTCGTCGTCGTCGTAGTGGCAGTAGCGGCAATAGGTAGCAGCAGCAGCAACAGTAGCAGTAGTAGCAGTCTCAGTAGAAGTCTCAGCAGCAGTCTCAGTAGCAGTCAGTAGCAGTAGCAGTAGCGGCAGCAGCAGCAGGAGTAGGAGTAGGAGTAGGAGTAGGAGTAGTAGTAGTAGTAGTAGTAGTAGTAGTAGTAGCAGCAGCAGCAGCATAGTAGTGTAGTACTGTAGTACCGAGCAGGAGTTGTTGTAGTTGTTGTTGGCAGTGGTGGTTGTGGTATGCTTATACTGCTGAACTAAGGAATGTCTCCGGCGACCGGGATACCCCTCGTGCGCTGACAGACCGAACCTTCCACGCTTGTGCTTTTGCATAGGCTTCTGGTGCGGTTTACAGTCCTTGTTATAAACCTTATTGTTGGTGTTGAACGGCATGGAGTCCATTTTGAGTTCGTCCGCATTGGTTGTTAAGTGTAGAGCCTGGCTTCGGGGTGTTAGCCACTGCGAACTCACACATTCCAGGAATTGTCACGATTCAGGGCGACCCTGAGCAGATCGAGAAAGCCTGCCGAGAGGCATGAGAATACCCGTGATTTCATGCAGGTCCAGTGTGTTTGGGCATATCATGGTCTGGAAGGTTGAGGTGCAGAAAGCCCGTGCATGTGTCAAGCTACTCTGAAGCCTTTGGAGGTGATTCGAATTGTCCATCGGTCGCAAGAGTTGGACGATTCCGAACATGGTGTGTTCGCTGCGGCCTCAACTGACACAGGCAGGAAAGCTCCAGCAAATACCTCATGCAGTTCCAAACAGCTGTGCACGAGGTCACAGTGGTTCCGGCCGGTGCAGCCTTTTGCCAGCAAGTTGAGGTTGTGAGGTTCCGATGTCTTGTCAGGACTGCTACTTGATTCTGCCCTTAAGCTGAAGCACATGACTTACATGCAGCGGCTGTTTTCGCCTTCCTGCATCATCCTTTTTCATGACATTAAGTGTCACTTCGAATTATGTAAGAGTCTCGTGGAACGCGAGAGCCGAAGCGTGAAGCCGAAAGCCGCGAACCCCAGGTGGAGCACATCATAGGGCCCGGTGGTGACACCATCGAGAAGCTGGTGGAGAGCACATCGTCAGAGATCAATATCAGCTCCTGGACAGCGTTTCTCTTTCTGTCTGTGGTCTAAGTGTATCTATGCTAAATTGCGCTTAACATCTGAATTGTCTTAATTGTGCAACAAGTGCCTATGTCGCATCCAGCTATCAACCTGTCGGTGTAATTAACACCTTCCAGTACCTTGCCGTGCCCCTCTGCCAGCATGGGAGAGAGCCGTAGCGTGCTCAAACCTGGCTTCACCTAAGGTTTGGGTTTCGATTTTGTTTGGATTTGTCCTAAGGTCGCCATGCCATTGCGGGGACGGAGCTTCAACCCGTCAGCATCGCAGGCAGGCTTTTTGCTTTTTTACTTCTTGGGCTGTGACCTAGAAGCAATAGGAGAATCCGTTGTCAGATCTGATTTCCTGGGCCGTTCGTCTGTAACTTCCGTCAGTTCGTGACGGCTTGTGGCGCCGAGTCAGCCGCCGCGAAATGGAAAGAGCCAGTCCAAGACTAGTCGCTGGCTTGAGAACCTACGTCAGGATACGTCGCGATTGGTATGTAGAGGAGCCGATGCCGATGCGGAGTTGGGGTGCCCCTCATAGCTTCTTCCTGATCCTCCAGCGCTTCAAACCTGTGAGGCACTCCCAAGAACATGCTCATTGCGTGCATGCGTGTTCTCGGCCTGGTTCAGGACTCCACAAGCAGAGCGAACAGTTGACAGAAAATGACGTTTGCGATTTTCCTGAAGCTTGGACCCCTACTGTAAAGTCTAAGGCTGCTTGCTCCCCCCAAAAAGGCTTAGCTGGACCCAACGAAGCGCAACCCGTCAGGAACTAGCAGACCAAGGCGGTCTTACCATTGAGTGCGGACCTCAAAGTCAAGTAGAAAGCACGCTACATGGTCCTGTCATACCATCTTATACTTTAGCAACTCATACTTTGCAAGTTCTATTCTTGCTTATGCGATTCTAGTCTAATTATACGATGCTTCACTACACTACACTGGAAGACACTATGCTATTTCACTACTGCACGGACTGCTGGACTGTACTATACTGTAGAGTAAACTAGACCAGGCAAGACTAGACGACTAGAACAGGCATTAGCTAGACTAATTTCATGCTTTGCTACGCTACACTACACCGTGCTGTACTATACCATGCTTTACTGCATGAATTACATCATATGAAACTGTATTGTAGTATGCTACACCATGTTACGCTGTCTTCGTATCTCACTCATCTCCATGACAAGTCCTGCCTGGTACTCTTCCATTTTAATTCATCATTATTTGCTATTATGTCATATTCAGTTTGTCCCTGACATTGTTGTTACTGCGACGCTTCTTGTTAGTATTTTATGATCATTGTTCTTGTGATTATTGTTATTCCTATTTTACAGTTATATATTACAATTAGTTCCTCTCTTCAGCTCTTCGACCTGGCCTCCACGGCGAAGCCCCAGCGTCGGGCAGCTTCGAAGTGTGTCCCGGACCGTCTCGAGGAGAGGGTGTAGGCTTTAGAGTTGTGTGTAGGGTATAGGGCGTCGTAAGGAGAGGGTTCAGGGGCTTCAAAGTGGGTTTGTGGAGGCTGGTTCTTTATGCAACTGGGTTGAAACGCTTCCAAGCTGTCCATGAGAAGTTGTTACAGCATCCGACCCTTCTTCAGACCCGCACAAGTGCACAATGGCTCAATATGATCAGAATAGATGATGAGCCACGTCAACTTGGCGGAAGCGACGATGACCCGCAAAGCAACTCCGACGAAGATAAGCGGAAGCAAGACTGCGGTTGCTTGTTAGCTTGACCACGAGGAGCTCGACCCCAATGCGAGGCACCGACCTTGGAGCACAGCTCGTAGCTGCAAGTCATGACTTGTGTAGACTAGCTGTGGTTGTTTGTTTGCTGAAGGCTCCCGCTGTGAGCTGTTGGCAGGATGTAGATCGCACACCGGCTTCTCGTTGAGTATGGAACAAGGTCGGTCAGTCGACGGCGATGCCGAGGAAATTCCCCCTGAGCTACTGCCCGAATTGCTGGCTACTCAGGTGACCTGCGCTGAGAGCGCATATGTCCTGCGTAGCAGACATGCATCATCATTCACATCCAAAGTCCAAGGCTGTGTGCATGAGGGACGGAGGGCTACACTCATGGTTGCAGGGACTGACGAACTGAGGCCGACCAGTGACACGGGCATTTCGTCACTGCTGCGGCTCGTCGGTCTATGTTATGATTGTGCTTCTTGTTGCTTGTCTGTGTGCACCTTTGAGTCCGAGACACTGGCAGAGCTTCTGCGTTCGATTGTTGCCCTGCCTTAACCAAAAGCCAGCGCCAGGTTCGTCGTTTCAGCATCTGCAGCTGCATGGATCGTTGGCCGCTCGGGCCGGACCGCAGCACGGCTTAACAGGTGAGACGCCGCGAGCTCTCTAGTAGCAGGCGCTCTTGTGTTATTGCTTGGTGGTTGAGGGCCAGGCTTAGTCTTCGGCTTTTCCCCAGCCAGCAGACGGGCTTCGTGGAAATCCAAAAAGCACCGCAGTGCAGATATCTTAGGTTTAATTTTGCAGACTGCCGGGTTAGACGCAAACACCGCGAAGGTTTCTGAGATCCGGACAAAGTCTGGGGCCGCTGTGGAGGTTGCGAGGCCTGACGCGTCAGTTTGGTGTTGACTGGGAAGAAGCTTGCTTGACATGTAACACTACGGCATCCGGCCATGATGCTAGGCCGACTCCAGACATCTCCAAACCGCCGTTGAAGTGGAAAGCTTCTGTATACCTCTATACGTAGTCGTGGATCTCCCAGACACGATCCCAGAAAGTCAACTTCAACGACTCTTGCTGAGCTCCCGTAATCGTTTCCAATCCTAACCTTGATGGCGAGTCCACCCGAGCTCCGGCTCAAAGCAGACCTGGGCTGCAGCATGGATTCGGGCAGGCTGTTTATTCGAGGGTCCAGCCGAGCTACGATGTCGTTGCTCGTAGTCTTCGCCCTCCTTGTGGGATGCTTTGCATCACCCAGCGATTACTGGGCCTTGGCTTCCCCTTCCGTGCGGACGGCACGGGCTTTGGCAAGGGCCGGAAGCAGACAAGGCATTGGGCTTGGGAGGCCGAGTGCTCACAGCTGAGAACGGCACCGAGAGCTTGGCACCGGTGTGGTGTGGACAAGAGAAGTACAACGGTGCTGCGGGGAAAATGTGGTACGCCAATCCCTTTACGACGGCTTGCAGCCGAGCCTCCACAGACCTCGTGTATGTCGATGGAAACCGAGCGCGTGTGGCTCGCAGGGGCGATCTCATCAAGATGCACTGTGACAACTGGGAGTGCCCCATCCCACCCGTTGTGGATTGCTACTTTGATCGCAACGCCTGCGCAGCGGATGAGTGGTGCATGGTCACAACACACGAGAAGTGGGGTTCTTGGGCCATGGGCAGAGGCGGGCACACTCCCAACTTCGAATTGTGCGGCGAGTCCTAGTATGCGGAAATCGAGGCGATCGCATCTCAGAGCGATCTCCGCAACATGACTCTGGAAGCTCTGAAGTTGACCCGGAACAAGATTTGTGGCAGCTCGACGGTGGGTGTGGCCAATGGCATCCAGCTTCAGAGTTACTCGAAGCACCTTGTTTGGAAGAGCTCTCGCGGCCGCTGCGTGAAGTATCGCTTGGAAGGCCAGAGCTGCATCCCCACCCTATCTTCCCCCGGACGCTTCGCCAGTTCGTGCGGCGAGCTCAAAGTCCTACCCAAGCGGGGGCACCATGGAACGGCCGCTTGCTTGTGCACCTGGTCTTGTCTGCACGGGACCCGGCTTCGATGTTCTGCCTTCCACTTGCGTCAAAGAGCGGCCCCCAGACGTGTGCTATGCTGGGCCCCGGTGGGACAGCTCCCGCTGCCCACGCACCTCCATGCAATTACCGGGAATGAGCACAGAGTGGGCGCTGGAGTCCTTACAGACTGATTTCCTAATTTTCCCAGGGGAGGTGGCCTCAGCCACGACTTGTACGTATTGGACGGCGGGTCCTATGGGCGCCTAGACAGCGGAGGTCAGGAAGGTCACCCACAGCATCTTCAAGGCACTTTGGCCTTCGCATCTCGTAGGCGAGTGCCCGACACCGGACGAGCTTTATGCCAGTATGTGGCGCCAGACGGGCATCGACCTTGCAGCGTTGAGTCAAGAGGAGTGCGCAGCCGGGGAGGGAAGCGATGGCCGAATTGCAGCGGCACTGGCCCTGGTGGGGTCCTGGACTCACCGACCAAATCTTTTGTGGAGCCTTATACATTTCGCGATTCACAACCAACCCTCCCCGATGTCCCGAAACGCTGTGGCAGCCTCGGCAGCTTTGGCCAGCCACCTGTCAGAGAATTTCTGGTGCAACGACTGCCGTGGCTTCTTCACGGTGGGCATACTCTCGGTGGTCGGTCTCCCACCTCAGAGTACGGATGGTGAGGATCATGCGAGATACTGGAACCTTGGGCACAACATTGCCTCCGAGCATGTCGCAACTACTCGCGGTGGCCAGCCCTGGATTAACACGTTGGCTCCTACAATGCTTCCAGACAGGACCGATGTAGTGTGATGAGGCGAATCTACGACTCGCTAGGCCAGAAGGATAGTTCCATGGGCCGCATCTGCAGAGACTCCTGATTCCTGGAGCACTCCCGCTCACGCTGCTGATTGCTTGGCGGGCAAGAACCCAGTACTTGAGACGTGCTTTCGAGTTGAAAAGAGAAAAGACATGGCGAATTATCGCTTGGCAAGCTCTTTGCAGTACCTGGCTTTTGCTTGAGGGTCGTCAAGTCACTTCGTTCGAATGACCGAGCAGCACCTTGGCTTGTGCTAGACGGAAGTGTGTCGAAGTAGTTACGCGCTGCCATGTTCGAGTCCCGAGCCACTATCTTGAAATCTCCGCTTCCTGATGCAAGAGGACCTTCTATTCGCCTGCCGGGAGGCCGAGTTCTTGAAACAAGATTTCATCCAGATGCCAAGCCAGAGACTCTCACAGCATTCATGGCCA
>BGNK01002264.1:42015-100379 GCA_003297005.1 Symbiodinium sp. clade A Y106
GTTCGCACACTGGCTGGGGCCATTTCATTGTTCGGAGCCTTGATGCACGGATGGTTCGTTTTCCTGTTCCCGTACCGACTTGGCAGTGGACTCCGTCGTGAAGCATGGTTCAGCTTACAGCCATCAGAGGAGTTTGGGGACACCAGGCGAGCGGGAGAACTTCAAGGCGAGCTCACGATTGCCTGCGAGTCTGCCGGCCCTGACTCCCAACAGCCTTCCGCTCATAGTCGCTGTACAGCCATCTGCTAGGAGGCGCACGACGCTGACGTGATGAATCCCTTTTACGTTCCTTACGAGACTTCTGTCAAGATGTGGCATGTGGAGGCCTGAGCTATCCTGACATGAACTTGCCCTGTTACCTGGCAGCTGTTTGGCCAGCTGTGAGTTTTAATGACCGCTTCTCGGATCTGCGAGACGAAAAAGGGACGTTAAGCAAAAAAAGACTGGCAGGCAGTCTGACTATCAGGCACGTGCGATGTCTCTGACCATCACTGAGCTTAATTATTCTTCTTGAGCCCTGCTTTGGCACGGCAGGCTCGCCCCATGTACACACTGCTGGGGCGTTACCTGCGGTCCTGCATGTAGAATGTAGAGCTGGGCATCCATATTGAGACGACTCGCGACCTCTCGCGGAGAGCTAGGATGAGCCAAAGACATTGTTGATAGAGACACAGACTGCTGGCAAAATGTTAGCTGGAATGTGACGGTGGGGGCGCACCGGAGCAGCTACGAAATGCAGCTGCTGCGCAGTTGGACATAAGTATGAGCCAGGGCTTGACAAGTAGGGGAGAATGAGGGAGAACACTGCGGCAAGACGACGCAGAATTCCTGTTATGGGTCGCGCGTTCGGCCCTGGTGTGGGTAAGGCTGGACGTTCAGGCATCGTGGTTAATTGCACGTCAAGTCGGGTGTGTAATTACTCGTCTTGCCCTAGTTGCCTTGCCTAGCTTTGCTGGGTGAGCGTGCGAGTCGAACACAGCCGCGGACCCCGGAGGAATGGGGGGCCTCTTCGATTGGTTGAGCTGCGGGGTGAAGCTGACCAGCGCAAGTCTGCGGTGGAGCTGTGCCATGACTGGAAGTGCAGGGGGCTGGGCCCGGTGCCAATATTATGTTGGGATGAGAATCGGGTTTTGCCCATTAAGTAGTTGTACTGGGTGTATCCCAGACTGGCTATGCAGCATATAATAAGCGATTACAGTATCTTGCTTTCAGGCGGGATGCCATGATCTTTTGCAAAGATTTGCAAAGTGGGATTCCTTTATGTAGCAGGTCATTGGATGCATACTCGCATGGCAGAAGGGGGCTGGATCGTTGCTGACTGTGTGTGCCTGGACTGTCCAAAGCACCCTCAGGACAAGAGTCATTTTGGGCCAGTTTCATGCGGCTTCAGCACGGGCAGCAATATTTCACGAACCCCGCGTTCAAACCAAACCCTCGTTTTTCGCTGTACTTGCGGCCGTAGCTTTGGGTCCTGTCTGCCTTGCAACAACCTGGGCCGAGGCTCTTGGAAACGGTCGAGGCGCACTTAGAGCAGTGCCATGTCCAACATGCAGCTGCAGAAAACGAAATTTTGCATATGCTCGCGAGGAGGGTTGTCAGACTCGCGGTGATATAATCATTATATCAGAAAATGGATTTATTTCCTAGAATATACCATATACTATAGACTATATGCTACGCTATAGTATGCTCTATGCTACGCTATACTATACTGTACTATACTCTGCTGCACTACAGTCGGTGAGCGCAAGTAGTTCGTCCCGTCTTCGGATACATGAGTGCCAAAGGTTGGACTTGTTCTCTTTTCGAACAGGCCACTGAATGCCAGTGCTGCTGCTGTTCGGTGAGTTCTGACAGCTCCCAGAATCGATTGTAATCTACGTGTTCTAATATACTACAGTAGACTGATGTAATCCACTATATTATACTATAAAATACTATAATATGCTATATACTCCTACACTGACACTATCGGTAAACGGAGCAGACAAGGGCAAACCCTGCAGGAGCTGCCCGCCGGTGCCCCGCGTGAAACGCAGCTCCTGGCACCTCCGGGCTCTGGGGTGGAAGAGGGTCACCTCAGAAGCTCGGTTGCAGGCACTCTGAGCAGAGGCCGAGCCGATGTAGCCCGACGGCTGCACGTGGAAGCTTCCGGCTGTCGATGGTTGTTCGCAATGACCGTGGCAGGGCATTTGGTGGAACAGTATTGCGCAGGGAGCTTGGTGACCGTGTGAAGCACTAGTTCAGGCACAATCCGTGCTGACACTGGCGCACAAATCAAGATTGAGCAACTGGGCGCAGAAGGCCGGGTGCTGAGCTTGCGGTTCTTATCAGCCCCACTATACGTCTTGTACCTAGAGTTTCTTGCCATGTCTGCGGGATATTGCATGACTTTCCATGGAAGGGAAGGGTGGTGAGAGTTTGCATCTGCCCCCCCAGATATCCGTTCTGTAGAGGGAACATGGCTACCACATTATGGCCAAACCCAGCCCAAACCCTAGGCCACAGCCCACTCAAGTACACAGCACCAGAGCTATCCGCAGCCGTGAACCTGGCTCAGGCAGGCTTTGTTAGCCAAATCCAGCATTCTGTCCGAGCCATATATCCATGGTTTCAAGAGTCGCCGGCCGCGCGGTGCTGCTCCTCTTGTGCCTGGTCGTCTGCGACGCGGTTCGCCAGGTAAGCATACACAAAGATGACGTCAGTGCCGCCCAAGAGAATCAGGAGAATGAGCACGAGCATGTCCAGGAAGAGCATGCTGCGCAGGCGGCTCACTCAAAGCTCGAGTGGTACACGTATGGGGGCAAGTGCGCAAGAACCTCTGAGTGCAATCCGAACTGCAAATGCAGTCACGGGAAGTGTCGCTGCTATAGATGATAGGTGCGGCACATGCTGCCGCAGCCTTTCGCTGCTCCGAGGCAGATGTTCTCACACTTGCAGCCCCTTGGCGCAACACAAGCAAAAGAATGGCACCGATTCGGTGGGTCGGCACTGTTCCATTCGAGTGTTTCTTTGAGATTCGTATTCGTAGTAGTAGAGACGATCTGGCTACCGCGGGCTGGTTGCGCAAATACGCAGCTTAAAGCTTTCGAAATTTGCTCCGAAGCGACAGATTGGTCGGAAATGATTAACAACAGATTTCAGAAGCATGTGAAGGCTTCTGCGCTGTTCGTCAAGCTTTCTTGGCCCATCAACAAACATCGACCGTGGAGAGCTTCTCCCGCTTGCGAAACTTGCTCAGCAATGGTCAAACAAGCAACCATAGTGGCCATAGTGCGATCCTGATGGCGAAAATCTCTTCTCGCGGCAAGCCACTATGTGCCCTGAACTCGCATCGCGTTGCTAGTGACTACATTGCATACAGTACCTTGATGCTTCAGTACATGTAGAAAGCAATCGAGAATTCTCCGTGCAAATGCGCCACGGCCATAGCTTGGTTTACAAAGCTAGCTTGGAATCCGTAAGCAAGATGTACAGTATTCCAGCATGCTTCAGGTCTTACCCAGAGCAAGACACCATTGGTTCCGCATGGATCACTCCCCGCCGCGAGGAGCAGACGGCTTCGGCACTGGCTCAGGTTGCCGTCTCATCATCGTTTCCGGCTCCTCGGCTGGAGAGGGCAGCGGCCATGTGCAGGGAGTGAGCTGCGCGAAGCAACTGCGTCAATGGTGTCGTTCTCCGAGGCCCCAAGCTTGCAGCTAGACAAGCGGCAATGCTGATCGCTGCTGGGGGCCCAGCAGACTACGTACTCCCGTCAGAAAATTGTAGCAGTAACACGGGCGGTTCTTGAGGCTCTGCTGGGGCGAGCGGCGACGAGAGGCTCGATCAACACCCGACAGAAGGCGGCGATGTCGGGTTGTCACATGGCTTTTGTCTGCCGAGCTTCACTTGCGCGGTCATACGCCATCAGCAACGCACCTTCTGTTCTAGCTCGTGTTTTCTTCTCTCATATGAGTTGGACGCCACAAGTACTATAAGGGCCTTACAAAATTATTACAGTATCTATTATACTATTTGGGGGTTTCCTTATATTATAGTTATAGTATACTGAGCCCCAATACCCTATTCTAATTATTAAGGCCCCTATAGTATGAGACCTCGCAAGGCGCATCGAGTTGGCAAGTTTTTGCGTTTCCTCAACAGGCCGGGGCAGCTGCATGCCCCAACTGCGGCAACGTTTTCGCAGCTGCGGCTCGGGTGAATTAGGGTTTAGGGTTTAGGGTTTAGGGAAGATCATGCTTCATCTTACCTTTGGTTACTAGGGAATGGAGGAATGGTAGCAATAGTAGTTACAATGGTACCCCATTCCTGCATTCCCTACTAACCAAAGGTAAGTCCTGCAGCGACTGTAGGGTTGCAATGACCTCCGGACAGGTTCAGTAGGGCCGCTCCCAGTCAGCATCTCCATGGCAAGTGAGCTTCGTTCAACGTTTCTTGCCCTGGCTGGCAGTGGCACTTGTCGGAACTTCGCAAACAGACCAGAGCCCTTTAGCCCGGAAGGGTGTGGGAATGATGCTGATGACCACCAGACAATGATAGCCATGACGCTTAGGCTGCTGTGTGTCACCTCGTGCTGAGAACAGACCGAGTTCCCCGTAGACGCGCGTTACCTGCCAAGCGAGTCCTCGGGACCAGCCATGCGGGAGCCAAATGGGTGGTTGTCAAAATTATGGTCCTTTTTTGGGTCCCGAGAAAATACGGCACCTATTATTTAGGGTGCCCAAACAGGGACCATAATTTTGACAACTACCCAAATGACACTTAGGACGCGGCTTTCTGCCAGAAGTGCGGCCAGAAGCGTGAGGAGGCGCCAAAAGCTTCCAATTGCTACGCACAGGCACCAAGAACTAGCAGAACTAGCAGCCCTTGAAGTTCCCTGTGTACATTTCCTGTACCTAGCCCCCCCCCCAAAAAAAATTCGCAGCAAGTAGCCTTTGCTGTTGACACCTTTGTCAGGGACCCGTGTCCCGTGGCCGTGGCCGGGACGTCAGCCCTGCAGGGAGCTTACACCGTCTGTGCTCAGCGGAGCACTATCAGCAGAACGAACTGCCCAAGCACAATTTCAATACAGACACTTAGTAATCATAGCAACTCTTATGACAGGCCCTAAAGCACCCGGTTAGGCCCCTTCAGCCTAACTTCATTTCAGGCGGCTCCTCGCCAGCGTGCTTTGAGCCTGGGCGCGAAGCACCCAAGCCTTGGAAGCTGCTTGGACAGCAGGAAGATGGCAGGGCTTCTTCGGAATATGATAAAATAACGACTACACTACTAGTAACTAGTATCGCAAGAGTAATAATATTGATTAAGTAATACTATTGCCGTTGTTATCGCTATTTGTTACTGCTGCTGCGATTGTTGTTATGATGGTTTTGATCATGGCTACTATTGCTATGAGTATTTCTATGCTTCGTGTTGTTAGGTAGCCAGGTAGCTGGTACGGCCTGCACAGAGCTAAGGGTTCAGGGCACAAGTCCTAATGCAGGGAAATCTGCAGCCTTGCGCATGCATGAAGGCATGTGCTGGTACTTGATGTTGCATGGTCGCGCCTTTGATTTTTCTGTGCCAATGTCGAGCAGGCGATGGAGAAACTCAGCTGCTGAAGGCCAGGCATACAAGCCTCCTAGACCTGCACGGGGGACTCGCAGAATTGAGTGTAGGGTAGTAGCCCGAGTTGAGTTGCTGATGGCCACCTCTCGAAATCGATCAGAGGTACAATGGCAGCACACAAATCCATGCAAACAGTACTTGCAGCTTCGTTTCTCATGGCTTTGTGTTATTCGTGTGGAAGACCGAGGGCCTGGGCCCAACGATGAGCGACCAATCACCAAGCACCAGGGTCGATGACCAAAGACTCAGCACGAAACACCGACTACCACTGTCCACATGGCATGATCGCCGGCTCTTTCCAACCGGATGGCACGTGTCCAGTTCTGTTTGCTAACCCGGCCAGGCAAGGCGACGAGTCGGAAAAGGAGTTATCAATCGAAGGGAGGTCCAGAAGCCTCCCAACTACATCACCGAACTTATTCCGCAGTTTTCTGCCGCAGATTTGGTCTCCGCAAACAGTCCGCACCTGGTTTTGATCCTGGCCCTAGTAGCCCAGCAGCACCTTTGTTGAGGGCCCACTGCGGGAGCCATATAGTACCCTTTTTGTACCCTTGTAGACCCGCAACGATGGTGGCAGAGCCAGGCGCTGCTATCGGGTCCGTCACCCTCGAGCTGCCAACTGAAGCTGCTGCTGCCAGCAGACTTCGCCACTTAGCTCAGGTCTTTGCTGTCGCAAACTTCGAAGCTTCGTAGCTGTGCACCAGGAAATAGCCAGAATTGGGGGTGGCTTTGGTGAGGTGTCAGAATAGCGGTATCAATTCCTCTCGGTTTCCCCACGCTTTCGTTACACATGAGTCAGCCTGGTAAGCCCGGCTTGGGGAAAGTCTACAGCAGGAAAACACAGGGCGTCAGCCGCTCCCGCCATTCAGGTGCGCCTGTGCCTGGAAGCTGGCAGCCACCTCGCCCAGGCTCCGTCATTGGAGCTTGCTTTTGCATAGCTAGTCGCTCGTCTCATGGGCATGCACCTGATCACCAAACTTGTCGTTGTGGCGGATGTTAAGGCTGTTAAGGCGGCCAGAGACCCCACCTTGAGTGACTATACGCACCAGGTGTCGTACCGCACCGGCAGCCACTTGGAGGTCTTAGCACCGCACTCGCCAGAGCCCACTCGCTGCTTGTCTCAAGGGCCAACACTTTGCTGACCCGTTCAAAACGAGACCGTGTCGCGGACCTTCGCACTGAGAGGTGTTGCCTCGTTGAAGACATGAGTGATTCCGTCAGGATTGGTTCTTGTGCAGGGCACCATGCTGGGAAACTCCATGGCAGCAACTTGGCCTGGGGCTGCGATTCGAGTTGACAGGGCAACGTCTCAGGAGCTGTGGGTGAGATCGCAGTTTGAACTGTACTATTCACAGCTCGTCAAGTTCGTAAGTTTGAGCATCGCTGTCCGACTTGTCCCCGGCCGATTCACTCCAATGTTTCGTTTGGTCGCGATCTGACGTCCTTCGAGTGAGCGCCACCTACTGTATTTGTTTTGCAAGTGAGCCTACACCTTCGAGCGGGGGTCAAATGCAGTTGGAAACCATGGCCTTGCTGAGAGCTGAGGTGATGCACTTGCAAGAGCTGCTGCTACAGCTGCTCAGCTTCAAGCGGCCTGTACCAGGTTGGATACTGGCGCGGCTGTTGGGAGTAGTATGCAGGTTCGTTGAGCAGCTGGTCATTCTCACAGCTACCACTTCTGCAAGTGTCCAAAACTTGACGCCGAGGTTTCAGGGCCCCTGACGCAAGGCAGGGAGATTGAAGCTCGCTGGAAAAAGGCCTCTCAATCTGGGAGTCAGGATGTCGCCTCGATTTAAGTTGGTTGCCATCTCCGAATCACACCTGTTCGCTCCGACCCACATGCAAACACCTATCATGGACCTTCTGCAAAGCGATGCTGCCGTGCCGGCTGCGGAAGGCTTACCTAACCTGTGAATGCCCCTGCAGCAACGACCAATGGATCAGCTCAGGTAAAGCCAGGGATTCCTTGATCTTGCAAGGCTTTTTGACAATCAGTGTCATAGCCCTTGTATCGCCACGACTCCTCACTGCATGCCCACCACATGTGCAGGTCTTGTTGTAGGAAACTTGGTCCCAAAGCCCTCAATTGTCAATGTCAAACTCGTCGTTGAGCATCGAGGCAGAAATCTTGTTCCTCGCCTACTGAACCTACACTGGTTGCTCCCAATCCTACTCCCCTCCAAGATATTCGTTTGAATGGAAGCATTGCGCGCGGCTTTTTTCTGCCGCCGTCTTCCGGTCCTCCACATCGTAGAGCTAAAACCGAGTTTGCCACCCTGTTTGTGTCTGCGCGAAGCCGCGGAATGTCGGTACCTGGCCAGATAAACGAGCCGGAGGTCAGCCCACAGGCCTCATGGCTGGGGTTCAGCATTGCAGACGCCTTCTTGGGCATTGAGGCTCGCTTGGATCGAATCTCAGAGCAAGTAGAGCTATGTATATCGGAGGTGACACAGATGAACCTCAGACCTTCACAGGCTGTACACCGGAGGGTGAATTTTCCCTCCAAGGTCCGGCCTGAGGGCATCTTGCCCGTAATACCTTCAGAGGCTCCTCTTTCCTTGGTCACGGCGTATCCCAGTGAAATTGAAGCGATTCCTTCGCTGGCGAGCTTTTCCCAGGACATGTCCCACACAGACTCACGCCTAAAGCCCACCATCAGTGAGCGAAGTTTCCGTGAGATGACCCGGAGTGGAACAGACGCCCAGACCGTCCAATCGGGAGTGTACGGGCATCGTTTCAGCCGGCAAGTAAAGGCTTTCCGGAGCGTTGACCTCAGGGTGGCATGGCAGGTCTATGGCGCAGAGCTCAAGCAAAGGATGGGCAGCCTGGAAGCACAGCCACTTATGAGACTGGTCTATCGCACTCGGGCTGAGTTTTTATGGGAGTTGTTAGATGATCCGGAGTCCAGTCGCTGGGCTTGGTGTCTGGCGATACTTCTGAAAATGCTTGTGCTTGTATCCATGCTGACTTCGGAGCTGGCTGCCCTGCCGCGCAGCGTGGATGCACGTGCATTGCTTACTTTCGAGTTCGTTTGTGATACAGTCTTCTTCGTTGAGTTCTGGTGCCGCATTCTTTCGGCACCAAGCAAGAGGAGATACTTGGCCGATCCTCTGAATGCCCCGGATGTTCTCTCCATTGTCGGACTTCCGCTTCGGACATATCTGATTTTCGCCGTCCAGCCATCCCCCGAATATGACGTGCTCAGAACACTGCTGTATTACTTCTTGCCCCTGGTTCGCTTCCTTAAGCTATTGAGGCGCTTTGATACCATAAGACTTCTGACCGAAGCTTGTAGGAACTCTCTGGAGTCCCTACCTGTCTTGGCTTACATTGTGGCGCTAATCACGCTGGCGGCTGCGACTGGCATCTACCTTCTTGAGCCGGATGACAACATCCCCAGCATGCCACATGCGCTGTGGCTTGCCATCGTGACCATGACAACCGT
This sequence comes from Symbiodinium sp. clade A Y106, assembly GCA_003297005.1. Lineage (NCBI taxonomy): Eukaryota > Dinophyceae > Suessiales > Symbiodiniaceae > Symbiodinium > Symbiodinium sp. clade A. The sequence continues at coordinate 51,068 of BGNK01002264.1, forward strand.
GGGATATGGCGACTTCTACCCGATATCCCTGGGAGGTTATCTGACGGTGTCACTTCTCACCTTTGTGAGTATGATATTCCTGGCCCTGCCTGTTGGCATCATCGGCTACGAGTTCACGCAAGCATGGAAGCAGCGGGAGCAAATGCTTCTCATGATGCGGATTCGACGAAGTCTGGTGAAGTGGAGCTACGACGCCAACGACATGAACATCTTGTTTCAGTACGTTGATGGCGATGGAGACGGCTGCCTCAACCTCACAGAGTTTGTGGAGCTCGTTCGTCAGATGCGCATCGGCTTATCCGTTGACCATGCAGTGCAGATCTTTGCATTGTACCACGATGAGTCGCAAGGAACCATGTGCTTTGCAGAGCTGTTGCGCGATATATTTCCTGAAGAATACTTGCGGGATCAGCAGGAGGGGGCCGGTGACCAGCAGCTGCAGCTACAAGCCTCAAAGCAGAGCATATTTCAGGCTTTGCAGCGCTTCGAGTCTGACCGGCAGCATTCTGCTGCAAGCCAATCTGTAAAGAGCGATTTCCAAACGAGAGACGAGGACACCGGCTGAGCCATCATGAGACGGGGTCCCAGCTTTCTGTGGAGCAGCTCTCTGTAGAGCAAGCTGCTTTCTCTTCCCTAGCAGGCTGCGGCGAGCAGTGCAGTCGAATCATTCTAATGTGTAAAATAGGCCGCGAGGCCTACAACGAGCAACGCCGGGGCTATACGCTTTGGCATTTGCAGACCCTCCAACGCAGGCAGCCACCAGGCCAATTGCGCCTCGTGACAGCTTGTTTCTGCCGTCTTCCAGCATGCATCCGCCGAAGGCGTTTCATGCCCTGCTGCAGACCTGTGCCACGATAGCCGACGACGAAATCTTCAGGGCCTGGCAAATAGTCCTTCGAACGTTTGCAACCGGCCAGAAATAACCTACACGGCCATCCGAAACTTGCGGTGCACTTAACTTAATGCACTTGCATCCACGTCACACGTCCCAGCAATGCAAGCAGACAGGCAGCAGCCAACTCAACAGCAAGGATAGACTGAGCAGATGTTTGCAGCGGTCCATTTCCAAGCTCCAGTTCTTGCACGATCCGACACAAAGTTAAGCAAGCTAGCAACTGCTAGGTGAGCTAGAGACATGGTCTCAGACTGGGTGCCGGAGCTCAAACTCTATAGTTTATTCGCCACGCGCAAGGCGGCAACCTAGAAATGCCAAGGCCACTGTGGTTTTAGTTAACTGAAGCATCCCTTGGAGGATCTAAAATTTGCCGAGAGTCTTTGCACATGTTTGCTTCCACTGGATGTCTCTGACTACGTGGTTCGATGGAGGGAGATAAGAAGTTGAAGCCATCACATGTGCAAGATCAGTGTCCCATCTTCGCGGCCCTTTCGTCCGTAGGGCGAAAGGTCGCAAGTAGCTGTCCGGAGGCTGTCACACGTCACGGGCTTTTCAGGCTTAGGGTTTATGGTTAAGGTCATGAGTCATGCACATCATCTTCCGCCAGTGCGCTCAGCTGATTTAGGGCCAGACTGCTGCACAGACATGGTGGAGGATGGCGCCTATTGGGCCTGCGAAAGCCGAAGGCTGCTGGGTTCTTTCTCACACAAACCGGGCAGCGGCCATATACAGCGATGAGAAGCAAAACGATCATTAGGGTGATGACGTGGGAGAGCAGCGCAATGAACATGCTTCTCAGCTTTTAGTCCTTCCCACTACAACAGCGCACTGACCACGTGGCGATGTGACTCGCATCAGCAAAGACAATCACCTTCGGGAGACACTAGATGGAGGACGAGTGGTGTCGTCGGCAAGCGCCGCACAACCGATTGAGAAGCTACCACCGTGTCGCGCCATATTGTGAACATATGGCCTGACAGCACAAAGCTACGACCGGCCTTTTGCGCAACCCTTTGTTGGTGGAATTTGCCATACATGTCTCTGCATCCACATACCCTTGAGCTGCAGGCTTCAAAACCCTGGAGTGCAGAATTGATTGCTGATTCCGAAGCCACAATCCGCTAAATCGCTCAGAACCAGATACCCCACCGCGCGATATACTACTCCTACCCCTTTAGTAGAAGCAGAAACCGGGCTTGCTGTGCAAGGCCCCGGGAGCCCGGCGTTTTGTCGGCGGACGTCAAGCCGCGGTAGCACCCGCTGCGAGCAACTTTGCTTCAAAGATCTTGAACGTAGTGCGACACATTCTACCGTAGAGATTGGGGATTGGGGTTACCACGACGGTATTCTAGGAAGCAGACACCAACAGCAACAAGACAAACCTCCAGTCAGTGTACCCAATCAATCAACTCCAGGCGAATTCAGCATCAGTCTAGGCTTCCAGTAGGATGGGTGATCAGCTGTTGACCGGATAGTTCAGGTCGAAGTCACTTTCGCTATAGCAGAGGGCTTGTCGACGGGATGAGTCATGAAGGCGAAGTTTGTCCTTCGTCGTTGTTAAGCAGGAGCACGGGTCTTTCTGAAGGGAAGAGGTGGAGATCAGTCCGAAAGTTTAGGACCTGTCGAGAGCGCTGATGACAGTATCCACCAGTCTTCGAAAGCTAGGAACCAAGCCCTGGTGAGCACCAGGTCGCCACCACCTCGTGCCTTCACACCGCTGAGCGATACCGCTCCCCTCATTTTAGGCAGGAGCCGCTGCCTCTTTTTGAGATTTCATTGTGTTGTGTGGTTTCAGGTCCCTGGTGTGGTGTGAACGATTCCTCCCCCTTCATCGAATTTCGCAGAGGCCGCACTTCCCCAGAGCCACCGCGGTGCCACAGTGCAAGCATCTTGGCTGCAGAAGCCTCTTCCTTTTGGAGAAGGCTCCTATCCACTTCCTTCATTCCAATGGCACCGCTGGCCTCCAGCAACGAGTCTGAGGTGGTGACTATTGCGCCTCATCGCGACCGCCATGGCGTCGGCGTGTGCAGCACAGGCCTGCTACTTGTCCTACCCGCTCACACCATCAGCAGCACGAACCACAGAAACGGCAACACATGGGACTACGAAGAAGTTAATCCCATCTCTAGCAGTTGATTATCTGAAGTCTCAGACTGACATGCTGAGCAGTCGCGGAGGAAGAATCCTGCAGAGGAGCATCAGCGCGGCCCAGCCATCAAGTTGGGTTGGATTGATGACTGATGCACGTGGTGTAAAGATCCTGCAGTTGAGAAGCCGAGCCAAGGTGAGATCAGCACAAAAATTGCTGAGCTGGCCAAAAGGAAAGAGCCGCAATATCCAGACGGCCTTGATTCCGACGGTCTGAGTGTTTTGACTGAATCTGGTAGCAGCATAGCTGTCAGTGCTAGCTCTGGCAAGCGCAGGCATGGTTTGCAACACTGCTCCACAGTGGCAGGAGTACCACACTCCCGCCAGACCGTACCATGCTGTAGAATCGAGGGGTGATGGCAGAGGGGGTCAACGACTTGCACGACAGTCTCGGCAACTCTGACTTGAACTGACGATAGAGATCTGATTGTCATCACCATCCTCACCCTACCGTTGACGGTTGTATCGCTGCTTGTGCATGTAGAAGATCGAGACATCATGGTCATCATTGCGTGTATGTGTAGTGACTCGTTCTTGTCCTTGCTCGGATCGTTTGCGTAACTGACCTCGAGCCGGCTGCCCCGCATGGACCTGAAGTCTGTTCTTAGGTTGATGAGCCAAGGTTCATGAGCCCTGAAAGGCTTCAGGCAAAGTAAATTTCTACGGTCGAGATGTAGTGCACCCACCGCAGTCTACTTACTGTAGAGCCGAAGTGATCTTTGGGGAAGTCTACTGAATTAGAGGGCAGGCCATGCAGACTTCAGCCCTAAAGCCTGGCCTGGCAACACCAACAACGGCAACGAGTACACCAGTATACCCTTGAGGCTGCCTGTTTCGAGGCTACACCGCTTCTGTCCTGAAGGACTGCTTCGCCCATGTCTATGTTTCAAAAGAATTCGGTATCAGGGTTTCGGGGTATCCGGCAGTCGCAACAGACAGTTTAGGATACAAGGATTGATTGCATACAGGTTCGGTAAGTTGCTTCTGATGGCACAACTTCTGCAAGCTGTGGCTGTGGCTGCACGGAACTCCTGCCTGCAGACACAGCGGACGGCGCATCCAATGAGAAAGGCTGCCTGGTCATTCGTGCCTCCAGGCATGCATTCAAAAATCAGTATGGGAGTCATGCAACAAGTCGCTGGTGCGTAGCTGCATGCCTATCATGTTCGTGATCGTCACCATCAAGAAGGCCAAGCAAACGTTCTTGTGGATGTTTGGGTCCTGCGCTGTACTGCTTTCGAGCCGATTTGTATGCCTTCAGTGTGGCCCTTGCTTCCGGACCTCTGCAGGCAAGTCCATCCATCAACCCGTACCTCAGAAAGACCTGACTCAAGGGTGGGTGCCAGCTGCCATGAAGCAAAGTACATGCTGCATATGGGATTGTGGGGTCCTTATAAAAAGGACCCTATTTAGGGTACTACATTAGGGTCCCCTATTTTCGGAAACTTCCATATTGCTTCCTTCGACAGCCTCATCCCCTCCATGCAGCTTCCGCCGTAGAGCACCCGAGCTCGAAGGCTCTGGACGGCCTCGAGAGAACCTCTCTTCTAAATGGAGAAAGTTAGCAAATCCGACTTCCCTGGACAAGTATAATAAAAGGGGGCTGAAGGTCAACATTGCACTTTCAGTTTCAAGTAGTTCGTGCACAGGTTAGTGATGCTGGGAAGCCAGACAGCTGCGCATCTCAGGTACAGGGCCAGGGCATCTCCGCAGCCGGATGTGCCGAGTTCTGACAACGTTGCGCCGGTCTTCCACCGCCATAAAGAGCAGTTTGGTCTTTTTCAGCTCATTCTCAGAGAACCGGTTCCAGGAGTAGTTCCTGTCCACTTGGCAGGTTCAGAACTCTGACTTTCGCTCTTCAGAGTGGTTCGGCTAAGGGAGAAGCGTGGTACGTGCCGGCGCTTGGAGCCATCGAAGCCACGCTCTCCACCGATTGCTGGCGACCTGGCTGAGGGCACTTTCGGCGGAGACGCCTAATCAGAGCATCAGCGAGCCGAGCTTGACACTTGGTCTTCAGCCTTCGAACAGAGGTTTGCCGCCAAGAAGAATGCAGTCCTCGACGCAGCCACCAAGGGAAGACAGCTCGGGACTCGGGACCGGGCACAGCAATGTATCACATCGTTGACATGCACATATGACATATGTATATATATATATGATTATATATGCATATGTATATACTACATACATGTATGTGTGTAAGGGATTATATATATATATATGTGTGTGTATATATAATATGTCCATGTATGTGTATGTATGCGTATATGATTATGTATGTCAAAAAGTGCGTGTGTGTGTGTAGATACCTACATGCCTACATACGTGCTGCGAACTTCAATTCACGATCCTGGTTCAAGCAACGAGTGAGAGTATGTTCCTATTCACCCTACTACTGCACATAGCCACCAGTACTGTAAGTAATGTTTAAGTTTCAGGTATATATACATTGAAACACCATTCTAACCTAGGATGCGCAATTTGAGGCTTTGAGCCAGCTCCCGCAGCGCCTTGGCAGCTTGAGAAGGCCACCTCTGGTCGTCATGAAAACAACCAAATAACAATAGTAGCAGGGCAGTAGTCAACATCATCATACGTAGCAGTAGTAGTAGTCGTAGTAGTAGCAGTAGTAGTAGTAGTAGTAGCAGTAGCAGTAGCAGTAGTAGTAGTAGTAGTAGTAGTAGTAGTAGTACTAGTACTAGTATTAGTACTAGTATTGGTACTAGTATTGGTACTAGTAGTAGTACTAGTACTAGTACTAGTACTAGTACTAGTACTAGTACTAGTACTAGTACTAGTACTAGTACTAGTACTAGTACTAGTAGTCCTACTAGTACTTCGTCGTCGTCGCAGTCGTCACCGAGTCTCCTTCTGCCATCTAAGGAATCCTTCTGTTTCATGCCTTTACCAGTCATCGAAGACTTCGACATGCCTCCCTCTCCAGATTCAAAGGACGGCCGGGTTCCGATCGCAGGTCAGAAACAGGAAGGCAACGCGAGAAGCAGAGCCGTTGTTCGGCTGCCTAGTTGTCAGCTTTCAAAAAGTGTGTGTAGCTCATGAAGCCATTCAAGGGTGATGCTCCGCCAGGAAACCCAGCTGAAGACCGCAACGCTCACAAGGTTCCGGTGCAATCTTTATTTGCTCTCGTTCCCCCAGTTGATGCCTCGAGTTCCCAGGGCCCCTTGACACACGCTCGGAGTTGCTTCCGCTCCCCATTACAGTCACGGCATCCTGCGCACCTAAACAGAGCAGCTGATCCGAATTCTGAGCCGCCAAACCGGTGCAGGCAAGCGAGCCGGGAGTCAACAGGCTCACGAGTCGAAGAAGGTGCCTTCCAGTTGTCCGAGCACGCCTGCAGGTCTTTTGCAATGAGTTTTGCATTCGCCGGGAAGAGTTGCTGCTGCTTTGTTCTGCCCCGTTTCCTGGAGGAGATGCCGACATCAGCGACAGGGCACCGCAGCCGACGCGTGTAAAGACGGCGAGTCAGGGACAAGGGAGCAAGAACGCTTCGAGTGCACCTGTGGCTCGGCTTCCTTTCGGGTTCGTCACACTTGTGCTTTGGCAAACCAAAGTTTAAAGTTACGTGCATCCGGTTGCGGCGACACGCATGCTCATTGCTGCTACCCCATGGAGCACTCAAGGAAGATCTGGAGGCTTTCGAGGACGCGTTTTTTTTTGAAGTTTCATGTGGCACTTGTTTCCATTTGGGTTATGAGTTTGTTTCAGGGCAGTTTGTCTTGTAGCTTCGGCCTTAACTGGCTAAGTGCTTCCGAGTCTAAATTGAACTCAGCGCCAGGCTCAAGATGTTTTTCTTCGATTTGCTTGGTGCTTTGCTGCGCTGACTGGCCCTTATCTCGTTTTGCTGCCGCTGGCGTCGCGCGGTCACCGTTTCGGCTGGCGCAGCCGTGTTCTTGACTGTGGGCTTCATCATCAACATCATCATCCGCATCATCGAGACTTGCAGGGAAACAGCCACAACCGCCACCACAATCTCTTTGCTTGTATCTGGTTGTTCTCCGCTTCCTTCTACTTGCCGCTGTAGCAGCTGTAGTCGTGATTCGTGTCCATATACTTCATTGTGCTTGCTTCTGCACGCCCCTCAGACAACGAGCGGACAAGTCGTTCTCATCCCCACTGAGGTGCAAGACAACACAAGAAACGTCACACTGTCACACACTGGACTAGAGCGAGCATCAGTAGCTGTGGCAAGCAGCATTTCTGATTCCGATTACAAACACTGCTGCTACTGCTACCCCTGCTACTACTCCTGTAGTACTACTACTGCTACTATGTACCTGTTACCTTGCTTCGTGACATTCAGCCATGCAAGAGGCAAAAACTACTGCTACTCCATTTCGAAGCTGAGCGCAAGGAGCCTGGACCTGGCACGCCTCCATCCTCCAAGGAGCCCTCCATGGGGTTTCTTTTGCTTCAGCGGCCAAGTCGTAGGTTTTGGTGTTTGTTTTGCTAGTGAAAAAAGTAAGAGGGAGACTTTCACGTTTAACATTATGAACACTGGAGTTTTCTTGACTGAGGGGAGGATATTGGGTATAGCAGGCATAGCAATATGGTTCTGCTTGCGGCTCCCATCGATGTCCCTTTGCTTTCCAGTCTTGTCACGGCCCGTGTGTGCCCTATAGACCCTAAACCGCGAGTGTTGAAAACCCTGAGTGTGAGCGACAGTAAATGCTAAACTTCCCCGCCTGTGAGATACGCCCCGCAGAGGTCGCGTTCAGGAGACAGGGGAGCAAAAGCGAGCTCCAAATAGAGCAGCAGGCGTGGACCAGGGTAACTTCAAGGTTGGGAAAGCGTAGGTTTATTCGAAATTCGTGACTCCTAGATATTTACTCTTGTTATAGCTGGGTTTGCCCTCATGTTGTAAAATATGTAAAGTAGGCTTTGGTTTCGAGCTGCAGGAAGGGTTGGGTTCGGGAACAGTTCTGCGACCTTCGGAGCCTTGTGCTGTGGGCTTCGGCTGGGAGACTTGTTTCGGCACGTCAAAACTTAGCAAACAAAACTCAAGAACGTCAAGCTCGCAGGCAGGCGCAGACGCAAGCCGGCCCTTCAGCTAGCACAGGCTTCTAGTACAGGTTTGGCCCCTTTCGGGGCTTGTTCAACCTGCCTTGTGCAGCAAAACTGCGGCGATGCAAGGTACATCAACCCTGCTGGAACTGGCTTCTAGTGTTGTATGAAACGCTAGACGCCTGTTCTGAGAGACACTAGTTTTCGGCAGGTCAAAACTTCGCAACTGACTGTGCGTTTGCTTGCAAAGACAGTGCTGGCCCTGCTCCTGTCCGCTCTGGCATTCAGTGTGCTTCCGAACCCCGAAGCCTGAACCCAAGGCTGTTCAAGACTCTGTGAAGTTCTGGCGACAACCTGTTCTCAGGAGAAGGGATTGGAGGTCTTCTACCGACTGGCCGAGTCCAACAAGGCGCTGGGCTCTTTAGTCACAGGCTGTTGTTTTGGTAGCTTCTTCTGAAGGCTGGGCAACCCTCTAGCGCCAGTCGAGGTGACACTCTTAACCCCTACCCCGCGGTGTCGGAAGTGAAATGGAGCTTCAGATCCTTCATCGCAGTCTCCCAGAGTCGTCTTCAGACCTTGCCTGGACTTGTGCGAGTGTATGCATCAAAACTCGAATCCCTGCAGTCAGGCATAATATGCCAAGAGGCGGACAGTAGGTGGCTCATTACCCAGTTGTAGTGTATTGCGTAAATCTCCTCTGATCCTCACACCTCTCTACAACCCTTGTAAACCCCCAGAGTACCTTGGAAGACTCCAAAACCTGTGCTTTTTTTCTCATGGTAGCCAAGGAGCTGCATCACTCTGAGCTTCCCAGGGCACTTCGGATGTGCCTTGGTACAGCCTTCGTAGGTTGAGGTTCAGTGGCACATTTCTGTCACAGCAGCGGTTGTGGAAGCCACGACTATTATAGGACTAGAGTAGGAGCACAACAGCCACAACAGGAGTATTAGCTGGCAATTTGGGAAAAGTGCTAATGGAATCCGAATTATCTGAGTTTCTGTGTGTTATGTGTTTTTTGTTTTTGTGCTGTTTGCTTTCCTCTGCTTTTCTGCTTCTCTGCTTTCCGCTTCTCTTGCTTCTCTGCTTTTCTGCTTCTCTGCTGCTGCTTCTCTGATTGTCTGCTTCGCGTTTCTTTGTTTTTGAGTTTTTGCAAGCAGCTCTTCCCTGCTTTAGTTGTTTTTGGTTCCTCTGCTTTTGCTTTCCTCTGTTTTTTGCTTCTTCTCTACGTGTTTGCTTCTCTGCTTTTCCGCTTCTCTTGCTTCTCTGCTTCTATGATTGTTTGCTTCGCTTTTCTTTTTTAAAGTTTTCGCTGGCTGCTCTTCCCTGCTTTGATTGCTTGTTGTTTTTCTTGTTGATTGCTTTCCTCTGCCTTTGCTTTCTTTTGCTTTTCTGCTTTTGTGCTTCTCTGCTTCCCCGCTGCTCTGCTTTAACGCTTTGCTTTCGTACTATTACTATTACTCTTTCTAAACGAATAAGAACATCTTCTCCAACACGCAAAAGGAAATCCCTTGTGAAATCGCCTTCGAAGCCCTCTTCGAAGGGGGGCTGCTCGTTGCTAATGGGGGGGGGTCGCCCCCCCAACCCCCCGCTCTCTTAAGCCGTGAAGAAATGATCCAACACACAAGAAGGAGAAAGCCACACGAAAACGCTTCAGGGGGTGAAAAGCGATGAAAATACAATAATCATGAATGAAACGTCTTCACCGACAGACAAGAAGGCGAAAGACAGACGTATTCGCTGGGGAGCAAAAAGGCAAGAAAACAAAGTAGAGTGAAAGTGAGTTTCCTTTGTAAAGCGGAACAAATGAGTAAAAGCGTCTTCTCCAACACACACGAGATGGAGAAGCCACGCGAAATCGCTTTAGGGGGTAAAAAGGAAGAAGACAAAGTTATAGGTTTGCAAAAGGGGAGCGGGGGCCGCGCCCTCCCCAACCCCCCCCCCCCCCCCCGCTTTTTCTAGACTGCAAACTTTGCTGCTTTCTCCCCCCCTTACCCCCCCGCTTTTCTTAATTGCAAACCCTGCTGCTTTCTTTAAGCTCTACTACAACTAGGGTAGTAGCAAAGGCAACAACAACAACAACAGCGACATAAACAGTGACACAACAACAAAAGCAGCAGCAACAACAACAACGACGACAACGACAATACTAACAACAACAACAACAGCAACAGCAGCAACAGCAACAGCAACAGCAACAGCAACAACAACAGCAACAAGAAGAACAAAAAGAAGAAGAAGAATACGAAGAATAAGAACAACAACGACGACAACAACAACAACAACGACGACAACCAAGGTAACGTCGGTTTTTCTCAGGACAACAACAACAACCACGTAGGGAACTGGCACGAAATCTGTAAGGAAAACTGTCGTTTCCCTAGGAAAACCAAGGTAACGTACGTTTTCCTGAAGAAAAAATCTAGGGGGAATGACACCAAATCCATCAAAAGTGTGAGGGAACTAGTGTTGCCCTTACGATTAACACCCACAAAAAATCCACCACCTTCCCTCCCTCCGTCCCTCCCTCCCTCGCGTCCAATCAGAGCAAGCAGACGCACAAAAGAAAAAAACATTCACAAAAAAAACAAAACAATCTCATATGGTTTCTATAGAGGTACCTATTCATACATACTTTTCAGAGCCCCAAAACTACAACCTAGAGTTCAAGTTCAAGGGGTAGCAGGAGCAGAAGCAGAAGCTGCAGCCGCCGGCGTCGTCGTAGCAGCAGCTCTAGCAGGTCATCGTCGTCAGTAGTAGTAGTCGTCGTTGTCGACGTCGTCGTCGTAGTCGTAGTCGTCGTAGTAGCAGGCAGCAGTAGTAGTAGTAGTCGTCGTAGTAGTAGTAGTAGCAGTCGTAGCAGGAGCAGCAGTGCGGTCGCTCCAGTACTTCTATTCGCATCTGTACTTAGCTTGCGAAACAAGTCATGATGATAGTTTCACACAGAGACTTAGAATGCATCTCTTCACACACAGCCCGTTGTCGTCAGGATGGGGTACATGCAGCCCAATGACGCTTGGATCACGGACCTCCTGCGCGCAGCTATGCTCAACAGACAAGGATAACTTTGAGAATTGGAGGAGGGCCTGCTCGCCATCGTGGCCAGGGGTAGGAGGTCAGGGAGCAGGCAAGACCCACATCGCAAGACAATCAATGGCAGAGGGACGGTGACGAACAAATGGCCTTGAAAACCTCCAGTCTAAAGTCTTACACACATGTAGGGAAGGCTATCGGGCAAGGATATCCCGGCGAACATAAGTCGGTCTGCTCAAAAGCACCGGGACAGTGAGGCCATCACGAGCTTCAACACGGTCCAAGTCAATGAGTTCCTATCGCTCGTACACGGATATGCAAGGGGCTGAGCTGCTGTGGCGAGTCCTGTTGAACATGCGGCAGGGATGAACAGAGTTGCGTGGCTCTTCTGCAGCGCACGGCTTATAGGCTGGAACAAGTACAAAATCGATGGTGTAGCATCCTCCATTAGCACAAGAACGACCACAATGGAAGCCAACCTGCCACGGACTCAAGTTCTCCACCGGGTTCGCTCCTAACCGATGTGCTGCAGGCGCAGCGGCATCATGATCAACGCGCCGCAACCTTCGCCAAGTACGAGGTAGGGCCCCAAGAACCTGTCAAAGCTCTGAACTGAGAGAGCGCTCATGGCTTTTGTCGAGGATCGCGACAGCGTGATTGTGCGGTATTGTGCTGGATACTGGCGGAAATGCATTAGCGTTGTACAAAGTAGTGTCCTTCAGATCACTTCGTATCGACTTGTGTTGTCGAGCTCGATTCGGCTTGATTCTAAATACTGTCGTAGCGGCTCATGCAAATCATGTGCAACCCACGCAGATTCTGAAGAGATTCATCTTTAATTGCCCTGAGGATGGTCACGGGCACATGAGCCGCGAGGGGCTGCAGAAGGCACGAACGATAGGAACAGATTTGCTTTCCAAGCCTCCGCAAGTTACCGTATAGTTCTACTGCATCATGAGATACGGACGAGACACATCAGTAGGGCAGAACTTTGCATGAAGATCAGTGGGCTTTCTCGGTGACCCACATGTCCGGCGGTCAAAGCCTTCTTCATCAACTTCGCGCGTTTCCATCAACCAATATTCTTTCAACTGCGCTTCGCTCTACTCTGTTACCCGCTTCCTTCTAACCACAACGTCTTGGTTCAGTCAACTCCCGATCCCCGCTTNTTCGCGCGTTTCCATCAACCAATATTCTTTCAACTGCGCTTCGCTCTACTCTGTTACCCGCTTCCTTCTAACCACAACGTCTTGGTTCAGTCAACTCCCGATCCCCGCTTCAGTCAACCTTGCACTGGTGTCAACGCATGTTTGCGCGAGCGCGTCAAACTCGGCTTGTCGTCCAGAGCATGCACGGCTTGCCTGAGTGGTTCAGTGAATCTGCGTGTTCGGGTTGAAGGACCCGGCCTTCGGGGTGGAATGCATCCGCGTTTTCCGGTTGACAGAATCCACGGGGGCCAGTTGAAGGAACATGTGGGCAAAAGTTGAATGAATCCGCGCGCGACCCATGTCCGGCCCAGCTGGAGCACCGTTCATGATGTTTTTGTTTGTCCGGTTTCGGTGCTTGTGGAAGTATTCGGCTGCCCGCACAATTCAGGCCAGTCGAGACTTCGGCATCGAGCTTCTGTGCCCTCGCCGGACTTTGGCATACGTTGAGAAACTGGGTTTTCCGCCATTAGATGTCAGCAGCTCGCAGCGGAGTCTTGAGCCACTCACACATCACACCAAGAGTTGATCAACAACAAGCCCAACATTGGCCATGCTTCATGGGGCCACCCAGGGCATGTAATATCCTGCTTGCAGCCTATCTCTGCAGCCCTGACCCAGAGACATCGCGAATTACACCTGGCTCTCTGGTTTTACGATCGTTTGCGACATGACTGAGGCCGTATGTGGTTGAAGAGGTGGTGGCCGAGGTGAGTCAGGCCAGGCATTCTGAGTTCCTGCCTCATCCCTCCGTTCCTCATTCTTCTGGGCAGATCTGTGGCACATCTGAAGCCATTGCATGTCCTGCGGCGAAACGTTCTTGTTCAAGACGGAAGCACTTCCGCAGATTTCCCCACGCCGTCGTCCATGCCATGCCTGCCACTCTTCCTGGACAGATGGTTGTGACTGACGCCTCGCAGGATGTCGCAGATTTCCACGTGGCCCTGCCGAAGCGCCCAGCTCCTGTTATAACATCCCTGTCAGAGGTGGACGTCAAGCTGGATAAGCTTGCGGAGAAGCTGGACGTTTGTATCAAGGAGTTGTCCACCTTAAGGCTTGCACAGCGACCTCGTGAGATGGATTCCGGGCACCTCAAAGCGCCGGAGACGAGCAATGCCCAGCTCACCCCCCGAAGCCAGGTCAGCTCTGTTCGGATGGTTGCCGACGACGTAAGATTGCCCATTTCGGCAAACGTGCCTCGATTCAACAGCACAGATGAATCTGAAGTGGAATCCTTCACCCAATCATTTTCCATGGCTCCAATTACTTCGGTGGAGGGCGTGAAGCGGGCAGCAGCGTCTCGCACTAGGCCACGCCGCGTTGCTGCTAACCTTGAGACAGCGTGGCAAGCTCACGCGAAGTCAATCTCTGGTGGTGGCGCAGGGGACATGGAGCCAATTATGCGGTTGGTTTACCGGAGCAGGGCGGAGCATGTTTGGGAGTTTCTAGATGATCCACAGTCCAGTATTTGGGCTTGGTGGACCTGGTCGCTTTTGAGAGTCTTGGTCCTGCTGTCCGTCTGCACACCATATCTGCAAGAGAGGCAGCCAGTATTGACTTTGGTTCTGGATATATGCTTTGATACCGTCTTCATGGTAGAGTTTCTGAGCCGGCTGGTATCTACACCATCTAAACGGACTTATCTCAAGGATCCTTTGAATTGGGCAGACATCGTGTCGGCACTGGGGCTACCGCTTCGAGCAGTGACTGGCTTTGCCGTACTGGCATATCCTCCATCAACAGCGCTTGAGATAGTCTTGGTGTTTTTCCTGCCCCTGGTTCGGCTGCTGAAGCTACTACGGTATTTCGAGTCGTTCAGGCTCCTTCTGGATGCATGCAAAAACTCCATGGAGGCTGTGCCGTTCTTAGCCTACATGGCGGCAGTCATCACGTTGTCATCGGCGACCGTCATCTATTTGGTGGAACCCCGAAGCCGGATACCAAGCATGCCGCATTCCGTTTGGCTTGCCCTCGTAACCATGACGACGGTCGGCTATGGGGACTTCTTCCCGGTGACTTTCTGGGGATACATTACGGTATCTGTGCTGACATGCGCCAGTGTGCTGTTTTTGGCCTTGCCGGTTGCTTTGGCATCATGCGCTGGTAAGTCTTTACATGTTTTTTTGGTAGCCTGAAAAGTTTTCCGAAGCCGTGAACGAATAAGATTTCGTCTGACTGAGCTCGGTGCTGGGAGGTTGGAATCATCGGAAACGAGTTCTGGAACGTCTGGGAAAGTCGAAACGAAGTGCTTCTGGTGACACGCGTCCGCCGTGCTTTGCACAAGTGGGGCTATGCGGCCAAAGACGTGAAAGTGCTGTTTCAATATGTGGCGATTCGGCTTAATCATTCGGGCATCCGCATTATCTAAAGCAGCACCACTTAGACCTTGCTTCTTCTTCTTCTTGGGCTGGTCCTGCGCACTATGTAGATGTATGTAGTGAACCTAACCCTCACTCCAAGCCGATCAGGATCAGGATGGTAACGGTACGCTGGACCTGGCTGAGTTTTTGGAGCTTGTGCGCCAGATGCGTGTCCTGGCGTGAGTTTGGGGCGTTTCTGGTTTCCCGACACGTTATAAAATAGTGAAAGTGAGCATATCGCACTGTGCAGGTGCTTAAAAGGCCGACTCAGGTATTGGCATAAGTGCAGAAAATGCGTTCAAGATTTTCACGATCTTCGACGATGACAATAGCGGCACGATTGATTGTGCTGAATTCTTACGGCACATTTTCCCTGAGGAGTATGTCGAAAAGCAGCAGGCGCAGTCCCAATCCCTGCGAAAGTCCCAAGCCCATGTCAGTCTTGCACTCCACCAACTGGAGACCATGCATACTGAGAAGTCTTGATGCCCGATGCGACTTGTCACGGACGAATTATGCTTTTTTGCCCAAGCGTGGTGGATCATGTCTCACTGCTTGTGTTTGGGTCGTTCGAGGTCATTCATTCTGCGAGATCGTTAGTCATCGAATCATGCTTTGCTTTGTGCCGCAAGCTGTTGTCGTATTTCCATGGGGCAACTCCAATCCTTACTTTAGTCAAGCAGCTAATGTCACGCGCAAACGAAGCGGCGTTGACCGCTCAGTCTGTACAGCGCCGCGCATTCTTCTCATTGAGCGCTGTGAGCCGCGCCTGTCAAACAGGCAACGGTCATTCCGCACAAATGGTAAGAATAATACTGACTAGAACAGAAGTAGTCATCATCATAGCTACACCAATTATTGCAACAGTTGATTTTTTCTTACATCAGTAGTGCTATTATGATTATGATCGTGGTGCTAGACTCCTAGATAGGTCGAGGCGGGCAGCAGCAGCCCTGCGACCCTCTCAGAACTTCGTCGGAGAAAAGAGCGGTGAGTTGCGTTTACCGGGGGTGCCTTTTGGCAAAACCCTTGTTATATGGACGTTCTGCCACCCCCAGCATGGTATATTCTGGTAGCTTATCAATGTTGGGCGTATGAACAAACTGGGCTTCTGCAGTTAACGGTCTTGCAGTCCGCTGGATACCCGCAAAAACAGAGATGTAAATGTTGGCCCAAGCCAGGCTTTTCAGTTAGGTTCTACTCTTCGAAGGCCTTGCTTTCTCCGGCCCTGTGACATTGGTGGGCCGGAGATATGTCGATCCCTGGCCAAGTCGAAGAATTTCCAGTGGTGAATGCCTCCAAAGACGAAGTTGCAGGAGCTTCGAAGAATGCCTTGGCAGGCGTCGAGGCTCGGCTGGATCGACTCTCCGATCAGATGGAGCTTTGCATCACCGAAATCATGAATCTAAGAATTGCAGGGCAAATCCTTCCTTCACTGTCAACAAGACGGGTGTACCGAGCACCCTCGAAGCCGAAGGGCGATGGCTATTTGCCCGTGATCCCCTCCAATGCTCCCTTGCGCTCAGAGAATGGGGGCCCTGAAGGCCCTTTCTCTTCTCCGATTCTCCCGGAAGCTCTTCCGCCTTCCGATTCCTTGAGAGACTCTCAGCGGACCAATAACAACACCATGGTCAGAATGGCTACAAGTGGCAGCCTGGACGGGCCCCATTCATATCGCAGCTTCCGTGACATGGGGGATGTTTCAGCCAACTCAGCCAGCGAGCCTGATTTGGGCTCGGACGAGGGGGAAAGGGCCGTAGAAACCCGACGACGGGTTCTGCAGGCCCGAAGTGTAGACCTGAAGGTTGCCTGGCGGATGCATGGGAAGCAGATGCGGCAGCATTTTCCAGACGATGAAACGCAGCCCTTGATGCGCCTCGTCTATCGCAGCCGAGCCGACTATGTATGGGAGTTACTTGATGATGCGAACTCGAGTGCAACGGCATGGTGGGTATCCACTTTTCTGAAGCTGTTGGTTGTATCCTCTCTTTTCATCACAAACTTGCAGACGAGCGAGGGGATTTGCATGAATCCAGTCCTTGCTGCCGTGATAGAGACAAGCTTCGACGTCATCTTCCTCATAGAGTTCGTATGCAGGCTTCTGTCGGCACCATCGAAGAAAGCTTACCTGGCTGATCTCCTGAACTGGCCTGACATGCTCTCCGCTACGGGGTTGCCACTGCGCGCGAGCATTGGCTTGGTGCTCAGTTCCCACCCGTGGCAGCAGGCTTCGAGCACTTGCACGACCGACATATCCACTTCCTTGTCCAGCGAAGAAGCAATCATTCAAGGCCTTCTTCTATTTGGCCTCCCTCTTGTGCGCTTCCTGAAGCTGCTGAGATACTTCGAGTCCTTCCGACTTCTGATCGAAGCATGTAGAAACTCAGCCGAGTCATTGCCAGTTCTTACATACATGATGACTGTCATAACACTCTTCTCGGCCACAGCGATATATTTGGTGGAGCCGAGAGACAACATCCCGACCATGCAGCACTCCTTGTGGCTGGCCATCGTAACAATGACCACAGTGGGCTATGGTGACTTCTATCCAGTTTCTCTTGGGGGCTACGTGTCCGTTTCAGTGCTCACTTTCGTGAGTGTCCTTTTCTTGGCCTTGCCAGTTGGCATTATAGGTTATGAGTTTACCACTTCCTGGCAAAATCGCGACAAAGTTCTTCTCCTCACGCGTATCCGCAAAGGTCTTAGGAAGTGGGGCTACAGCGCGAAAGACTTGAAGATTTTGTTTCAGTACGTTGATGCCGATGAAGATGGCAGCTTGAACATTGCTGAGTTCATGGAGCTTGTGCGGCAGATGAGGGTGGGAATCACTGCGGACAGTGCTCTTCACATCTTTGAGCTGTTCGACGATGACTCCAGCGGTACCATTGACTATGCCGAATTCTTGCGCCATGTGTATCCGGAGGACTATGTAAGGGATCAGCAGAAGAGTCGCGGAAGCCTCGATGCGAGCCGGGGAAAGGCTCAGGAGGCTCTCGAGCACCTGGAGATGCTTCGCATTAAGTCCTCTGAGGACGCTTCCGTTGACTCGCTTCAAGAGCTTCAAGAGGGCTCCTGAACTATGTCCAAGCTACAATGAGACCCAAATGAGACCAGAATCTGTTTGCGATCTAGGCCATGTTCAATCTCTCACACTACTTCTAGGGCAGCTGGGAGTGCCAGCGCGCAGGCGGTTTCATCGATTGGGCTTGTGAGCACTCCCTCAGCTTGTCAACCTGCCATCGCTGACTGCAGCTTTGGAGACTGGTTCGGTTTTGCGTTTCTACACCACCAAACAGTGTTTCAAAGACATGCCCAGAGATAGCTGGCCCTCGCAGTTGATGAAACGGCCTGGACTAAGTCACTAAGTATTGGGCCCCTAGTTTTTTCGGCCCCCAGGTCCCAGGGTTATTTTTTCGACCCTGATCCCCCTCAACGTTACTTTTCCGGTTCCCGGTGTAGCCCGCCTCACCGCATGCTTCCTCCATCCCCCGAGGTTGTTTTTCCGACCCCCTCCCCCCCCCCTCGTTCGCAGTTTCCAGCTCCCGAAGTTATTCTTTGGACCCGCCAACCACCCCCACAGGGGAAAGAAACATGAGGGGGGGTGCTGTAGACGACGGCGATGCTGGCCCCGGCAACAGTAGTCGTCGTTGTGTCATTAAAAGTAGTAGCATTGTCTGTCCTTCGCGGGATCCCTGTGCCACTTGTCTGTCGAAAAGCTCGTTTTCGACCCTTGTCTTTCTTATGCAACCCCCGCCTTCTTCAATCTGAACCGGGAGTATATAATTATCATATACTGTATTATACATATAAAGAATGATTTTGGGCCTTTCATTTTTAATATTAATGGGGATTTCGGGTGGTTTGAGGCTTGATTTTCCGAAATTCGAGTGTTTGGATTTCTACTGCCAGGCAAGGGTACGACTCTAAGTAAAAGCATGCTCTCCCAGGCTAGGCGGATTCGAGACAGCAGTGTACTCCAATCAATGACCCCCTAGCCTGGCGCAAACCAATCCGCACCCAATCCCGCACCCAATCCGCATCCCGCTGCCAAGCCTGGGAGAAGCCGGATTGAGAGGAGTACATTGCTGTCTCGAATCCGACTAGGCTGGGAGAGCGATCCCATGCTTTTCGGCTCGTGCGCACCCCTGCCTGGGAAAGCAAACTTCTAGACGGCCAAACCCAGAAATTCCCACATCCGGACTCCCTCGGACGCCGCGTTCCTGCTCCAAATGTCTGCGTTCCAATTCCGGAAACGTGGTTTGTTTAGCCTGGTAGTTCCAATCGCCTCATCCCGATCCTACCTGGGCCCTAATTCAACATGCCTTTAAATCTACTCATTTTGGAACTTTTTGCTCGAAACTGGAATTCTTTTCGGCCGGGGAATTCTTTATATTAAGGGGGATTCATTAAGCGGATGAAGGGATTATGTTTCATATGGTCTCTATATATAATTATACATATATATATGTATATACACATATATATATATACATATGTAAAAAGTATGTATGATACTTGCTATAATATACATATATACAAATATAACCTAATGATGTATATATATATATACATATAATGTCAGGAGTCAGAAAAACACGGGGTCAGAAAAATAACATTGGGGGTCGGAAAACAATATCCGCCTAAGTATTAAAACGCAAAGGCATGGGCCAAGAAACTAGAAACAATCAACAATGCCAGTGCTAGTCCTACGAGCAGGCTGTCCCATCAACAGCACATGCCATGCCAGCCAGACTCAGCCTTTTTGTGTTTAGCCTTCCACTTTCTCATCGACTACGAGCATGCCTCCAGCTTTCGGTAGCTCAAAGTTCTGATGTCATGGAAGTCTATGGCAGCCAACACGAAGAAGAAGAGACTATTTTTTAACAGATAGGGGTTTGCTCGCTGAGTCGAATTCTACTGGTATGCCAGATGAGTTGCACGTGAAGTGCAAGGGCAGTGCCAGGTTTTTTCGCCGGAGCCCAGAGTACATCCTACATGGTGCATGCAATTGCGCGTGCGGTTGTACATCAAAGTACGTATTAGCATAGGCAACAGAAACAGCTTTTCCATTCACCGTGGATGCAACGGCGAGGATAGTATAGAGGGAGAGATAGAGGCAGTTAAGGGAGAGCAGACTAACATACGGCACATCGAGGGTTGTTTATGTCACTGAGCTGGGGCTCCTTGGCAGTGTAAACGTTCGCTGGGCATCATTGGGTCGACAAGCACTCGATGATGCCGCTGCTACTACGATGGTGCGGCTCATCTAAACTCATGGTCGTCACTCTTTTTGCTCACTGCCTGGGCTGACCAAAGCGCAACTTCACAATGTATGACGTAAGTGAAAGCACTCCAAGCAGCTGACGGAATGCATATCTTCCAGCTGGATCACACCTCATTTGTGGCCTGCTATACAGCCCAGGTTTGGGTATTCGAACGAGAACATAACCCTCTAAATAGCTCTGGAACTGCGTCCTGACGATCAGACACAAGAGGAATCAGATGTGTCCATAGGTATACTGATGGGCCGAGTTTCATGGTTTATCCTCGGTGCTTGTATCAGGCAGACCTTCATCGCAGTAGGATTGCCTGTGGCCGGCTGCTTCAGAGACCTGTTGTCAAAGACACAGGCCACACCTGAGCAGTGGCCTCTAAAGACTTCACGCAGCAGGAAAATGTGTAAAGGTTTCTGGAGCGTTCAAGATGGACTCGGCGATATCTTTCGTCAGAATCAACCGTGCAGCTGATCCTCCGCCAGGGCTTTGCAGACCGCGACTTGTTGGACCTCCCTCGCTTCGAGAAAGCGATGAATCTCATCCTTGGTCGTGAGGGGTGGCTGGGCAACGTTGCCCTGAAATTGCTGCAAAGACCAATGACCAATGGCTAGACGTAGTACGATGCAACGATCAGAGAGCACAAATGCCCAAACGCAGGTTTCCACGAATGCCGATTGTGAAGTCACGACAACCTAGGACCGTAGGCCCATGTTCCAGTGGCATCAGCACTCCTTTCAGAGAGCTGAGGTTCTCCAGGCAAGAGCATGAAGAATTCGCCAAGCTGTTCCTCATGCACGACAGGGACGGCTCAGGCTTCAGGGCGTGTCGTGCGACAAGATCGACACCCTTCGGCGGCATTCGGATCATCGAACACGGTGTCGTCCGGCGTCCCAGAACCATGTACTCCCCCAAGATCAGAGAGCCGAAGAAGCCTCTGACTGCAGCAGTGCTTCAATTTTAAACGACAATTCCAGATGCCTTCTGTGGCAGGCGAAATCGATAGCTCCGAGCTGAGGGTGATGCTGCAGTGGTTGGGATTCTCAAGCTGCGTCTCTCGGGCCCCGCAGTTGCTGAAGCAGGACCTTGGGAGGGATCCCACCGCCTTTTCGGAAGGACTGCCATGCTTGACTAGATAGACTAGATTCAAGATCCGATTTCAGCATGTTGGACGGCAGTACCGTTGCGAGGCTCTAGTTTCCAGTTCCAGTTCGTTCTTCGGACAGAGGTTCCGGGTGTAGGAGTTTTAGGGGTTTTAGGGTTTCGGGTTCCTGTAACGGATCTAATTATGGGGGTTACTATAATCTATAAGGATACTATAGGGTTTAGGTTCCCACGAACCCAGCATGGCATGGTTTGCCCTGGAGGTTGATCGCGACGGAAATGGTGAAATGAATCAGATGGAGCGGCTGGGCTACATCGCTTAGGGTTTAGGGTTTAGGGGTTTAGGGGTTCAGGGTCGCACGTGTGTGTTACTGGTTTCATCGTGGTTCCGAATTTTCTTGAGTGGGGCATGGAAGTGCAGTCATGAGAGCTGAACCTCCGTATGCTCAGACATTCAGGCGATTGCACAAGCCCNGTTACTGGTTTCATCGTGGTTCCGAATTTTCTTGAGTGGGGCATGGAAGTGCAGTCATGAGAGCTGAACCTCCGTATGCTCAGACATTCAGGCGATTGCACAAGCCCTGATGCAAAAAAAAGGGTTTAGGGTGTTCGTCCTGGCGAAGTCGCAGCAGGCCAGTTGCAAAAGGATTTAGGGTTTAGGGTTTTTGGTACACATGGGGCCGTTTCGCAAAGAGAACCTAGATAGGCCAGGCTCGCGCAGGGTCTCTGCAGAGATGTATCCAGACCAAGGTTCACGGCTTGCATGCGCCTGGTGCGGGATGTTGAGCTTCGAGCAGTGAAACAGTTGATCCAGGCGATGGGAGCTGGAAACATGATCTACGCTCAGCAGTCCAGATTTTACAATACCCTTGACCGAGCGCGGACGGCAGTGTCTACTGGTCGTTGAAGTCCAAGTAGCTGCATGGAGCAGTGAGAAAGTTGATCCAGGCGATAGCTGGAAACATGATCTACGCTCGCCTACTCCATTCCCAGATGCTAGCAGTCCAGATTTTACAATACCCTTGCCCGAGTATATCGAATCAGAAGACATGGCGGACGGCAGTGTTTACACTGGTCGTTGAAGTCCAGGTAGCTGCATCGGATGTCTTGTCGAGTCAAGCTCGTCCCGTCAGGTGATCAATTTGAATCGGTACCTTGCGTGGTAGCATCGTGTGTTGCAGGAGGTGCATGGTGACGGCAGTGGAACGCTTGCCGTGGCTTGTCTCGCACGAAATATTCCGTGCCATGAGGGCACGGAATAGTCGATACCATGTTTGGGATTTGGGAGACTCATTTGATAGCAGAGACCACACCCATGCGAAACTAGAATCTGTATGCAGCTCATCTCCTGATACCTAACCTTACGTGTCCAAGCACTAAATAACCATAATCAGCTGTCCCAAATGTGAATCAGTGAAACAAAGACTTACATCGGTGTGCTCTTCTCCATCCTGCCACATCATGCCATATTGCAGGCGGAGTCTTATGCTCTTGTCAGAGATATTTGCATTCTTGATGGTTCTACCTGGCTTTGCCTAGAGCCACGAGCGATAGTCTTCACTTCTGAACCGTTGTGGCGGAAGCGGACAGACCCAAACACAGCGGTACCCGGTTCTTTGTTGGAAGCCCTAGACATCATGGATCACATGGTACCCTATGCCGCCAATGCCTGTACCCCGATAGTGCAGCTGTCACGTAGTTCGCTATAATGTACGTAGCATACATACATACATACTTACTTAGTGACTTAGTTACTTAACTACTTACTTGCTTGCCTAATCAACATATGCATATGCATCCGTGCATAAAACTAATCTGCCTGCCTGCCTGCCTGCTGGTCTGTATGTATACATGGATGGACCATGAATGGACATGATATGTGTACCTTGTGTCCCGAGGTGTCAGAATTTCCAGCCCTGCTCCGGGCACTCGGATACGAAACCTGGGATCCCAAGGCAGCCGCCTCGCACTGGTTGTGAAAGGGAAAAATCGGTCGGAATTGTAGCTCCAGGCTTTCATGCTTCGGCATGATGTTTCGGAAAGGCGTGCATGAGAATCTGAGACAGGAGAGCCTGAAGCGTCGGCAATGTTGTTCCCGGCCACTGACCGTAGGAGTATACTATGGCGTCGCGCATGGTCGCGCCAAAGCCCTCTTTCGACTACACTTACCTTTGTAGAAGCTTCCCATGGCACCCCCTGATCTGACCGCCATATGTCATGTGTATATATATATACACATACCTGTATGTAGTCTGCAACGTAAACTTTTAGTCTATAGTCTGTAAGATATATAAGTTCATGTTTAATACAAATAAGTAGATACTAAAACATAATACATCGTATGTACTCAGATTGATATATGGATACGGTATATAAGGTATAGAAACCAAATTACAAAGAGCAGGTGATTGGCGAAACTCTTGAAGATGTTGGTTTGGCATCGAGGAAGGAGCTGCTTGGCTCTACTTGGCCTTTTACACAAGAGGGTAGCTTAGTAGTGGAGTAGGTAACCTTTAACCTTTTTGGGGTACTGTAATCCCTATATAATCCCACAGGTTATCTTTGGTAGTCGTGGCGTACAACCCAGGCACTCTCAGCCGGGGGGCAACAGAATGTATTATATAAGGTTAGCTCAATAACACTAGTACGTAGTGAGCACATGGCCTCATCTTGTCTACCCTGAATGAGTGCGGTTGCACAAGTGGTCCACAACTTCTGCGACGGCATCATCAAGTGCTAGTCTGCTAGTGCTGCCTTTGTCGAGGCTGGAGCTTGGTGATACATGGAGAATTCTGATCGAGCATCTCGGCTTTTCGGGCTTGGGGGTCAGGGTCGAAAGAGCTGTTGCGCGAAATCATCCAGAAGCAAGGGCTCGAAGCGTAGCGTCCAAGTGGCCAGGTATCGCCGCAATGAAGGCTTCTGCAAGGAGGATCGTGAGGCAAGATGTGTACAAGGGACGCGGTTGCGGTAGGTGAGTCAGTCCTACAAGTTCTCTTCGGCAGAAGACTGTTGCCAGCCTCCTCAAGTGATTTTAAGACAGTCGATGAATTTGGCTGAACTGTTCGCCCAGCATGAGCAGGCGCTGGAGTCGGTTTTCTACCAGCACGACGAGGACGTCGTGCGGTATGAGAGGGGGTGGAGGGCGTTGATGGCCATCTGTCATCGTGCTAGAGCAAGGCTGTGCGACTTCTGTCTTCTCAAAAGCTCGAATTTCTTGCCAATTCACCAGGTTTCTGCCAAAGCGCATCGTTTGAGGCGTTTCCGTCATGAATCAAGCTACAACACCTCGCCCCCTCCCACCCTGCAACGGCTTGGAAGGCCCTAAGGCTGTAAAAACTTCTTAGATAGGGCTTTCAGCTGCCCAGCGTGCCTGACCCTACAGGACCACTCCGGGGAGCTGGACAGCCTCGAGGCACCCTTAGCCTTGCGCAAGCTCGGCTTCGCCGTGGGGTGCCTCGGGTCGAAAAATTCACGAGTCTGCTTCGATAGTTTTAGTTGTGGCGTTCTGATGGGAGTTTCCGAAAATAGGGGACCCTAATATAGTACCCTAAATAATAGGATCCTTATTATAAGGACCCCAAAATGAGGTACCCCTTATTTTCGGAAACTCCCTGATTCTAGCGGCATCACGGAGCAAAGCTCAGGTTCAACGAAGCACAAAGTTGGCTGCTGAAGGCGAACAGATGCCTAGGAAAAACCATAGGCCCCAAAGTAGTTCCTTTTTGGGGACTACCATGTAGAATTCTAAATATGAACCCCAAAAAGGAACTACTTTGGGGCCTATGGGTAATGCCAGGAGCTCCTGTGCTGTGCAGCCTCTGCCGGGGCTGTTTCTTCTTGACCAGGGCATGGGCAAGTCAACGAAGAGCGCAAAGTGCCCAACTGCGCCAGGTAGATGTCGACGAGACCGGTGCTCTGAGCCTGGAAGAGTTCCTCAGCCCCGCTGTGGCTTCCATTGTGTTTGCTGCTGCTTCCCTCCACAGCAACTTGCGTCTCTGATGAGGGGCACCTGCAACATAAACTGATTCTCTGAGGATATGACGCGAAAAGTCGATTCATCGGGAGTCCTGACCTAATAACAATAACCATAGTGTCAGTAATCAAACGAATTGTAATTAATGCCGACATTTTGGTGCAGCTGGTATTGCTCGTGGGCGGCCTCGGGCATGCAGATGGTCTATGCTTCTTCCAAGAAAACTCCGCGTCCCCACTCCAAATGGCTCTGCGAGCTTAGTGCGATATGACATCATAAGACTGAAGTGGCCGAAGGAACGCGAGAAGCTCTGCATGCCTCAGGTTCATAAAGCTCGCTCGAATGCTGCTGTCCAATGAAGTGATGCTTGGAATAGAACATTAATCCGACCTCTTTGATCGGTTCTTGACGCCGGAGGTATGTGTTGCAAAGAGTTTCACAAGGACAAGGGGGTGAAGCAGATGGGCAGGCAACTACTTCGTTTCCTCCATCCTGCTCATGCAGTAAAGGCTTCCTAGCACCTTCCCGTCTCTTCAAAACCTTGCTCCATGTAATGAGTCCCCCTTCTTAGCCTGGAGCAGAGCTGTTCCGTAATCTCTAGAAGCCTCAGACACTCAGGCGCAAGAATGTCCGAGGGAATTTCAGTTCGAAGCTAAGGATGCGCTATGCCTCTGCATTCAGGGAGAAGGCTGCTTGGGGGAGACCCGGCAGGATTGTGACCACGACGATGGCGTGTATGACGCTGCTCTCAATCATGACAGTGGTGGTGGCGCCTGTGCTGGTGCTGGTCACTGACATGGCACATCATAACGCAGAGGGGCACTTGACTTGATGATTCTAGTGGTCATGGTGCCAAGCATTTGATGCTACCCTTCGAGGCCCAGTCCATAGCGATCATGACGAAAGAGTGGGAGGTTATTGCCATCTTGCGGATGGTGATGCTCATGATCATGAGCAGTCCTGCATGCTATGATGCGTCGTATCCTCGGTGGAGGCTTGGGGGCAAGGCCGTTCTCAGCAGTCGCAGCGTCGCCACACGGAAACCTTCCCTCCACCAAGTCCTGTTTGCAACATTGTCCACTTGTGCCGACAACATGGGCCAAGATTTTTCACCTCTACAAGCGCTGATTCTTTGCAAAAGCTTTTTCGCAGCATGCCAGTCACAGTGCACGTAGTTCATCTTCGTTGGGAAACATTCGACGTTCGAATGATATTCACCATTTTCGAAAACATTGGCAATGATGGCAGTGTGGTGCTAGCAATGACTGCTGCAGCAGCTGATGCTGCTGCTGCTACTACTACTACACTACTACCACCACTACTACTTCTGCTACTACTGCTACTACGACTACCACTACGAATTGTTTTCTACTACTACTGCTACTACTACTACCACTACTGCTACTACTACTACTGCTACTACTACTACTACGACGACGACTACTACCAATAGGAATAATGATAATAATAATAATTGCGACTGCTGCTACCTCTACTGCCACCACTCCTGCCAAAGCTGATGCCACCTGAGGCCATGCTCACGGCGGAGGGCTGCCGCATGATTGCACATCATGTCGTTTCGATGGAATGCGAACAGTAGATGGCAAACGTGTGAGGCGCGGCTGCTTGCTTCCTTCGGCTTCACGGCCGATGTCCAAATCTTTGGTGTGGACGAAGATGAGGAGGTGTCAGCCACTTGCCTCAAGTCTCAGGAGATGTCTCAGGCTATCAGCACACGCGTTGTTCTGGAAAGCCGCCCATGCGAATGCTTCCACAGCTGAGGAAGACTGCTTCTTGATCGTGTGTTCCAGGCTCTTTCAGGAGCGACGGAAAGAGTCCAGACAAAACGGTGGTTGGAACTTTGAGCAGATGCGGCTGCTCAAGCAGCTCGGCTACACAGTCCGGCTGTTTTCTCAACAGTAAGTCGCTTGTTAGATGTGTTATTTGCAGGGATGCCATTTACATCACCTGCTCCTGGGACATTGAGGAAAGTCTTCGAAACCTACGATCCGCACAACAACGGCTATGTAGCAAACAAGGACTACATGTCCAGTGAAATGCTCCTGCCACACGCCTGGTAGCGACGAGTAACATTCCAGAGCCTTCGAGGGAGGAGTGCCGGAGCTCCAAAGGGACAGTGCAACTTCTTCGGGCTAGTGCCTTCGGAAGGAGCTAATCCGTCTTCTGTCTGAGATCCTCCCGAACCTCTCAAGAGATCCCTTCTTCCGGTGCCTCAGCTGACAAGCAGCTTCATTTCTTGTTCCTGCTGGGCTGCGTTTGTTGTGCCTGTGGAGCCAAAGTAACAGTAATGGTAAAGGATGTCTTCACCGGGAGAATCAAAAAGATGGAGAAAAGGTAACCCATGGGCTCTTAGGCAATTCATAAATGCCGGCACCATTTCTCGTAGTCGTCCGTAGCGCCTGGCCCAGCCCAGCGCCGCGCAGCTTCCACCGCTCAGCCTCGGGACCTTATGTCCGTTTCCCACACTTTGTCCACTTTTTACTCTTCACCGTTTGGTTTGCACCAAATTGGCCGTGATTTTCTGGACTGCAAAGAATCTGCTGTTGTTTACACATTTGTCCGCCTTCTGTTCTAAATCGCATGTTCCCTTCGTGTCCCCTTGAACGAACTTCCCAGACTTAGGGCGGGTAGGTGGCCGTGGGGACCAAGAGGTAGCTCTGCCTCAGTAATTACACACTCCCAGATGATGCAAAGCAATTTGGCGGTTGAAACTGGAGCTGAGGGTGCTGAACCTCTCAGCCTCTCAGCCCCTGCTGCAAAGCCGGAACACGTGGAAACTGCGAGTGTGCATGGCCTTGTGGAAGAGACAGGATTTAGATAGCATCACAAGCTCAACCATATATTCCAGCCATGCTGCTATACTTGCATGCCAGAAGCTGCACGAAAGCATGTGCTACTCGTAAAGCTTATGCCAAAGACGTACGCACGCGGGCATAACTCAAAGACCATCCAACCATATCGACATGACCTGCACACATCTAGACTAGCAATCTACTGCTCAACGGAGGTGCTGCTTTCGTGCTATGCCTCCTGATACTCTAGCCTGCCCTTGCATGCCGTTGCATAGCGAGACCCCACCGTGGAAAGACCGGCAGATGCCATGCTTAATCCCATGCTGTGCTTGATTGTACCTCCCACTGGCCTTCGTAAAGACCAGTTGCTTCCTCGTTGAAAGGCCGGAGTTGAAAGCAATCCTGCAGAACGTGCAAGTCGAGGGCACGGGACGGTTAGGTCTCGACCTCAGTTTCAGCCAGCTTGCAGCACGGCTCGGTTGTAGACAGTTTTCTAGTTCTAGTGTCCCAGCAGAATCACTACAGTATCACTGACTCCCCCACAGAGCTCTAATCACGGTATCGACGGTAGCGTGGCATTGCCCGTCTCAAAGCAGTGACATCACCGATTTGGAGCATGGTAGCCACGAGCGGACATCTCCTCCTGCAGCATCCCAAGCCAAAGCACGGCCATCGGGGCCAGGCTTCCATGATTTCTTGTCACTGGTGCAGCTTTGCCGGTCGGCAAAGGTGACTTGCCAGACTTCAGAATACCGGCCTCTCAAATGAGTGCTACTGCTGCCTCACCGTCGCTATATAGTTAATATAGTTGCTTGATGTGCAGTAGACTTCGTAGGCCTTCCATTGAAGAGTAGACAGCACCTGCTTACCAGCTGCAGGGTTCATGCTGGCGTGACAACAGCCTCAAGCATTGTGCACTTGGCAGGAGAAGATGGTCGCACGAAGGCAGCAGGCCGCTATAGAGGACCGCACGCACAAAACGACAGGTTAGGCAGATACGAATGTAATACGTAAGGCTAGCCATGTTCTAGGCGAGCTACAGCTACAGCACAGTACAGCCCTTCTGGCTGTATGCTCGAACCTACAATGGGGGTTTGGACATGCGAGTGAACAGTCTTGTTTTGATTTCATGCATTTGGAACGTCATGCCAGATGATTGGTGTGTTCATATGCAAGATTGTTTGGCTTGTCATCCGTCCTACTTATTTTGAGATGGTGATGGTGATGATGATGCTGCTGATGATGATTGTGCTTATTGTTTTTGTTGTTGCTAGCATGCGAATATAAAGAGTACCGGTAGTCTGTAGTCTTGCTGGTATATTGCAGTACCCGCACAGATAGAAGTTACAGTTACAATTGCTGTTGCATGTTCTTGCAAACGGGTATGTACTACTGTGCATTACTGCATGCGCTGTGCTATCATGCCGGCTATGCTTCCTGCTGCCAGCTGTCTCCCCCCCCCCCCNCCCCCCGAGTTTGGCGCGGAGAATCCTGCATGGGTAAACGATAACATTGCGCAGAGAATGAGAGAAACTTGCACAAGTGAAAGGCTCCACTGGCTGTGGCCATCAATCGTCATGCGGACTTTGATCACCGTAGGGTACAGATCGACATCGTCGCCGTAGTGGTAGTAGTAGTAGTAGCAGCAGCAGCAGTAGCAGTAGCAGTAGCAGTAGCAGTAGCAGTAGCAGTAGCAGTAGTAGTAGTAGTAGTAGTAGCAGTAGCAGTAGTAGCCGTAGTAGTAGCAGTAGTAGTGGCAGAAGTAGTAGTAGTTGTTGTGGTAGTGGTAGTGGTAGTCGTAGTAGTAGTGGTTGTAGTAGTAGTAGTAGCACTGCTACTACTACTACTACTACTTCTACTACTACTGCCTCTACTTCTACGACGACTACTACTACTACTACTACGACGACTACTACTACTACGACTGCTGCTACTACTACTACTACTACTACTAGTCGTCGTCGTAGTCGTAAGTAGTAGTAGTAGTAGCAGCAGCAGCAACAGCAGCTGCAGTCGTAGTAATAGAGTAGTAGCGGTAGAGTGGCAGCTATAGCATGCTGCAGCTGTAGAGGTAGAAATAGAAGTAGTAGTAGTCGTCGTCGTCGTAGTATGTGAATTATCTTTTCTTTTATTGTTATTATCTGGTAGCAGTTAATGTTGGTGGTGGTGGTGGTGTTGCTGTTGCTGTTGCTGTTGGTGGTGGTGGTGGTGGTGGCATCGGCGCAGGTGTTGTTGTTGCTGTTTGTGCCCGTGTGTTGTTGTTTTGTGTTCGTCGTTTGTTGTTGTTGTTGTTGCTGTTGTTGTTGTTGTTATTGTGGCTGTTGGCTTCTGCTGAATCTGTTGATGTTAGTTTTTGTGGTGTTGTCGTTGCCGTTGTTGTTGTTGATGCTGTTGCTCTTGATGCTGATGCCGCAGCTGCTGGTTGTTGTGGATGTGGTGCTGGTGCTGGTGGTGGTGCTGGTTGCGGCTGAGGTTGTCATTGTGGTGGTTGCGGTTGTTGTTTTTGTTGTTGATATTGATGCTGCTATTTTCCTTGATGCCCTTCTGGCGGCTTTCCTTGCAGCACGAGAAGCTACTTGACGTTGCCAGATTTGTCAGCAAAGGCAGAGAGAGGGATAGAGAGCCACATAGCTGTGTTGCGTCAACTAGCACCCCTAATATAGGGGCCCTAATAAATTAGAACAATAGGGCTTGCGGTCCCAGTACACTATACTGTATTTATTTTAATGAACCCCCCCCAAACAAAAAAATAGCCCGAAAATCCACGGGGAGCCAACCGGCAAAGCCCGGCGCCACACGACACGAGTGAAGTTCGATCAGGGATCGGGGGCAGGGTATACATATATACATATATATATATATATAGGTGAGCAAGTTTGACTTGGAAGTTCAAGACTTCTGAGCTCCCCCTGAAAGCTGTGTTCGACCTAGAAACCTCGCCTGACTTGTCGAGTGCGAGTGACAAATATATATATATATATATAGGATTGTGTGTGGATGTTGGAACCGAGCTTCACTACATGTTTCACGCCGACCTAGCCGAACTCGGACACCACAGCGCTGAGCAGCACGGGTCCTGGACAAATCGGGACATGTTCCTCACCCCAAATGCATAGCAAGCAAGAAAACCATACATATAATGTGTATATATAGATACATACATATCTATACATATATGTGTGTATAATATGTATATGTATTCATGTTTCAGCTTATGTAGAAGATGTATGTATGTTATGTATGTTATAAAGTATGAGATATGTATATATATATATGTTTGTACATGAGAGAGTGTGTGAGAGTAAGAGAGAGAGAGAGAGAGAGAGAGAGAGAGAGGGAGAGAGGACCGGATCCCCCTGCGGGGGGAGGTGGGGCGCGCGCTCTGCCTTAGATCTGGAGCAAGCAAGAGAACCCGTGTGTCCACTGAAGTTCTTGATGGATCTCGAGAGAGCTCCTTTCTCAGTGTAATGTTCGGTGAGAGGCATGTTCTGCATGCTGGCAGCAGGACACGGGATTCAATCAGTCGGATGTCCAAGCGTACCGAGACTTCTTCCTTGCTGCGGCCCGGCTTCGGCAGCATGAAATGTAGTATTTAGGTGGTTGACATGTGCATTGTTGCGGAGCTGTCGCACTGAATGCTGTCTCTGTGCATGGTGGCTGAGGCAAGCGCAAACAGCAACACAGTCACGTTCGAGGAAGTCTGGACTTTGTTTCATAGTGGCTCAGCCGCAGACAGTTGACGTTTTCTTGCAACTGCAAGCTCCTGTATAAGTAGGCCAGCGTCGCATTATCTCCAGAAATGTGCATGTGCGAAAAGCGCCGCCGCGCCGGAATAC
Organism: Symbiodinium sp. clade A Y106; assembly: GCA_003297005.1. Taxonomy (NCBI): domain Eukaryota; class Dinophyceae; order Suessiales; family Symbiodiniaceae; genus Symbiodinium; species Symbiodinium sp. clade A. Next base: position 82,727 of record BGNK01002264.1, read on the forward strand.
GGTGCTTCGCACAGCGGCAAGGCAGTACGCCCTTGGGAAATGGCTTGACCGAGACACTGCATGCAGCCTTCAAAGATCAACTGAGGCCGGGATTTTGGCTTGAGTCAACTTCTGCACATGTCCGACAGACTGAAGATGGCATGACAAGCAGGGGTTTGTCATGTTTTGTCGTTGGTGCTGTCTGGCTCGAATGTCCCTGTGCGATCTACCGGCTGCTTTACAGCGACACTCAAATGGCTACAGAGCTTGTGGCTCAAGCCTTTTCATGAGCACGCTTGAAGGCTGCAACTGGCTGTAACTTCAACCTTACCGTATTTTACCGCTCCGCGCTGTGAGGCAATGGTGGGTGGATGCATTAGCCTATCGATTGCTCTCGTCATCGCGACTTCGACCCTCTTCGTTTGCGCACTGGCGGAGGATGCCTGTGATACTCCCGCTAACAGCCAGGCCCGTGCTTTGCTCCAAAGCCACTCCGCTCGCGAGCACATCACAAACTTGGTTCACGGATCGAATCAAAGCCAAAGCGATCCGTCAGAGGCCGGCACATCCGCGATTTTTTCCAACCACTCCAATGCTTCAGCCATCATTGCCCTGGTAGATGCATGTTTGCAGAATCACATGACGGGGGATGAACAGGAGCAAGCCTTATGGAACTTGGTGAGGACAGCTGAGATTCTCGCCAAGTTGATGGCTGCCAACGTCTCAGTGAAAGCTTTGGGCCCTGACTGGCCAGATGACAAAGGCGTGATCGAGGCTGCCATGGTTGCTGGCCGCGATGCTGCAGAAGCCTTGGTCAGGAAGCAGTTCGAGGCTGAGGCAGCGACGCTTCTGGGAAAGGCCAATTTGACTCAAGAGGCCATCGATCATTTCACTGAGAAGGTCGCCAAAATGGCTGAAATGTGTGGAGATTCCTCAGAAGCCCAGACATTGGCAGACGACGAAGCGTCCATTATGTCGCGGAACATGGCCATAGAAGAAGCTAGGATTGCAAAGGAACTTGCTGATTATGTGGAAGGTCTTTGCCAGTCGGATGTCTTGGATTTGGACTTCTTCGTTGGTCGGTTTGCTGATGAGTCGCCGGAGTGCAATGCCCTGGTGGCTGACTCACAACTCCTTCAAATGCAAAAGCACCTCTCAACGCTGGATTTCTATGCCAAGAGCGCCCTCGTCCTGCATGATGAAGAGAACCGCCTGGGCCATCACTTTGCCAAGAGGCTGCATCGGCACCAGAGGGAAGAAGCCAGGGCAGTGGAGCCTTTGCTGATGCAAGCAGCGTTGAAGCATGGCTCCAACAAGCCGAGGATGGCACGTCTTTTCTATTTGGACCGGCTTTACTACGATAAGATCCATGGCTTCAGCAAGGACCAGTATTGCGATTCCAACTTTCGCTTGCAGAAAGAACGGCCAGAGCATTGGATCAGCCAGAGTCAGGAGATCCGGGCATATGTTAGCTGCGTGTGTGTGAAGAAGCGGCCATCGCTCTGGTGCGATGCCCACCATGCGAAGCCCTTAGCCCTTTTGCAAGCGAAGGTGGTGCAAGAACTGCAGGAAGCGAGTCGCAAACTGGACTCGCACTCGCTGCTCCAGCTTCAGACAAAGACGCCCGTTGGTTTGGGGGCATGTCAGGATGCTGATGGCAAGCCCGCTGCCTTTGATTGCTCCTTTTGCGTGAATGGCAACAACTGCATCAGCACCAGCGGGTCCTACAGCCTCGACGTCTTTGGAAGCATCAAGGAGCTGATGGGCACGTCGGCCAGCTGTGTGAAGGGCTACTGCACTCCTTGCATGGGCGTGAAGCCGGGAGATCCTTTTCAGTTCAAGCTGGATATTGGAGTGGAGGTTTCAGAATGCGGCAGCACTGCAGCCTTCCTGGCCACCTATCACTACTTTGCGGAGCTCAAGCTGTGCATTGGGGGTGTCTTGGGGGAGGCTGCTGACAAAATCGGTTGGAGCCTTTGCCAAAGTCTTGGGAAGTTGAGCTATCATCCCTTCATTAGCAAGGTCCACTTCGCGATGAGCCTCCCGATCCCGCTCCCCCCACCAATTGGAGTGGCGGCAAGCCTTGCTGTGAATTTGAACTTGGGGGATATCTCCCAGGCCTGTGACAACCATTGCGCCACCTTTGGTCCTTCTCAACACTTCCGATGCTTGCAAGAGTTCTACGCTGCGAGGGGAGTGACAGGTGTGGACTTCAAAGTGGAGGTCCTGCTGGGTGTCAGCATCCCTTTTGTCGGCACTGTTGGCAAATGGTTCAAGGTGCTTGGCTTCAGCTTCATGGAAGACGACAACAGCCGCGAGATTGCCAAGAACAAGGCTGGAGTCACTATTGAGTACATTGGTCCATCACCTTGGAAATCCATCTGCGGCCGCACCTATTCTGGTGTGAATTGTGAGCCTTACGCTGGTGATGGGGACAACCGCGCCAACGAGGACTGCAGGGGCTGTGGAGATGACTTCAGTATTTGGCGCCCTGACCCCAACAATCCAAGGTCTCTCTGCATCAGGCGTGATGATTACAACGGTGGCTGGGGCATGCAGCTGGAGATTGCTTGCCCTGTGGACAATAGCCATCTGAAGGTTATCGTGCCAATCGGCTCCAGCTCCGTGAACACCAAATGCGCCATGCCCAATGAGCCGGTGACGTGCCGCTCCGACGGCGGGAACCAGGGCGTTCGGCTGGGCTTCGACACACACGCAGATTCCTACTCCGTGTACCAGGATGGGCACCGATGGTGTGCGCGCAGGACGGATCACGGTGGCGGCTGGGGACTCAACCTCCAGCTCGAATGCGATCCAACCGGTGGATCCTTCGGCTTCCAAGTGCGCAACATTCACATGGGCAGCAGCCACGCCAACTTGAAGTGCCTGCTGGTTACCCACGAGATGCGCTGTGATGCGCACACAGCTGATTCAGCATACCGTACCAACGACGATTGCAGAAATTGTGGTGACTCTTTCTATGTGACCGTCGACAATCCATGGGGATATGTCTGTGCCCGTAGGACAGATTTCCATGGTGGCTGGGGCTTAAACCTTTGGTTCAATTGCAACAGTCTGCAAGACAATGTTCGAACCAGGAGAGATGTGCACATTGGCAGCAGCCATTCCAACAGCAAGTGTGTTTGGGGCGGCTCCACTAACGTCATGTGTGCTTCTTATGCTGCAAATTCTGGCTACCGCCGCAACAACGATGCTCATGGTGATAGCTTCGAGATCACAACCAACGGTGGGAACGTTTGTGCCAGGCGGACGGATCATCACGCAGGCTGGGGTCTGGATCTGCAGATTTCCTGCATTGATCGATAAGCTGAAACCGTTCTCGTTAAGACCTTAAGGAAATGGGGCCGGGCCTTTGAAGCAGCATTGCCGCACCCCGGGAAGAAAAACAAGCGACACTCATGCTGGACTGCATTGAGCGCGATCCCTTCGTGTCTCTATGTTGCATGCCTTGCTTGCATGTCCGTGTGCGAGAGTCGATAGCCTGCCTCCTTTTGCATGCACTTGTTTTGAAATTCGTTTGTTCCAAGTCCCGGAGGCAGGGTGCGTATTTGCCCACCTCACTGGTGCATGCCCTGCTTCAATCTCAAAGAAACCCTACACTTGCACCTTCTCCATCAGGTTACGCAAGGACGACCAAGGCGAGATGCAGGACGATGTGCTGGAATTCCCGGACTTTTTGAGGTGGAGATGGGGGGAGGGGGCGGGGAGGGGACAGGGTGGCATGGTAAGGATGTGAAACAGTTAATAGCTCGAGCTGCGTCCTTCACATCCACGTAGCGGTACCTTGTGTATCACAGAAAGACTTGCCAAAGGAGGGAGTTTGCTGGATGACATGAGGATTCCCTTTTGCTGTTTGCTGAATCAGGGGTGGTTGTCTCAGACCGAAGTGTTGCTCACAACAATTATGGGCAGTATATCCTTTCGCTATGCGTCACTTGGTGAAACAGGTACAGGTCATGGTATCGTGAAAGGGAATCCGACCCGAAATTGCCAGAAAGACTCGTGCTGTTGCATGTCGTCGTGCTGAGAGCTTCAGCCGGAGCTGATCTTCTTAGATAGTGAGGAAGCTAATCAAGAAGAGCAAACCTGTCCACCCTGAATCCTAAACTTCCTAAACTCTAACTCGAGTCCGTCTCGACAATCAACAGGTTGGTGAAAGATTTGGAGGACACGAACTTTGCCGGCCTGGCGAAGGCTTGAGAGTGGGCGACCCTGTTGCTTCTTGAAATGGATGGCGGATAGCAATGCAGGGGGTTCTTGCACATCTTGTCAGAGCTTCAACTTGAATGAAGTGGCCGTTACAGCCCAGAGGAAACGGCCGTGAAGGCAGCGCGAGGGCGAGAGAAGAGACTTACAGAGTTTGCATGTGGGACCAAGTTGGCTCGACTGAGATTGGCATGCACCACCCCCATCCCCGAAATTCGTCGCAGTGAAACTGCACTTGCACTTGTTTTTTACCGCTTGTGTTCGGCTGGAGGCACAGTGGAAGCATGGAGGGCTGTTTCTCTGCAGTACCTGGATATATCGTATTCCAGACGTCTGTACCATGCCCAACACGCATTGGCAATTGGACTACGACGGCCGAGAAAAAGCCCGTGGCACCGAAGCAGATTCCTCGAACTAGTCTTCAGAATTCTCGGGCGTTTGAGGCTACCTGGCCTTCTGAATTCAGACGTGCCAGAGACCTGCTTGCATCACGGCAAAGCCGTAAAATTGTAAAGGTGATAACGACGAGTGTGTTGCGTTTGGCTCCCTTTGGCTGCCCTTGCAACCTCCGCTTGGTCTGACCAGCGACTCGGCTGGTTTTGACAAGCCATCCAGGCTCCTCAATTTTTATTGGCACGACCCGGCTGCACAGACGTGCATTGGTTTCAAGGGTCTTTCATGCAAGTCGCTGCAGGGGCATTCGTCCCAAGGATGGCAAAGCCTACCCTGCTCAAGGGTTCTCAATCTCAGAGTTGGAAAGCTCACTGAAAGAATTCTTGAGTAGTACCGATAGAACGATGTGCGATGCTTCTGTGTTCTTTCCTGCATCGCCCTTGTAAGAAACGGCTTCCCATGTCAAGGCAAATCCATGACTCCTGACTCTGCCGTATCGACTCAAGCTGACTGCGGTTGGCCGACACCCCCGGGACCCCTCAGTCAGCACTCGCCTGGAAAGGCACCTACAAGAAACTTCCATATCTTCAGGCCGGTCTGGGTCTGCTTGCGTTTGAAGCATAATTGATGAAGCTGCGTGCAGCCCTGGTCTAAGGTAGCTGGCTGGACACAGCCATGAGGGGGATGCCTTCTGGCATGTCCTTCAAAACCATTTTCATGCTTTGCCCCTGGATGCTGAGCTTAGCAGGGCCGGTCTTGCCACATGAGTTCAGCGCAGATCCAACTAGGGAAAGCCGCCAGACACAGCTGGAGCACGCCTTGTCGGGCATCTTTGCGGCACTTCCCAAGACAGCAGAGGGCACTGTCCGATCGACGACAGAAGCTAGGCAGCATGAAGCAAGCGTCTTGAACTGCCACGGACATGAGAGCACTTCTTTTCTGCACCTCATGTCAGGCACAATATGCACTGCATCGGCTTTTTGCTCAACTCTACGGATGGCAACTCTATGGGCATAGCCTCAGCGGATCCATACCGGTCAACACCGCAGACTCAGCGATGCTTCTTACATTCGGGGCGAAAATGTCCAGCAACGTGACACAGTGGCTGCATGCTCGCCTTTCCGACGGTGGGCTAAGCATTACTGACCTGGCAACACTGGCAGCGATCATTGAGGAGATGGTCCACGAGGAGGCAGACATGCGTCTAGCTGCAGCTTTCCGTGCGCTGCAGATGTCGAAACAGACACCCCTGACCCGAAACGAGTCGACCTCGGTTCTCGAAGCCTACATGGCCAGTTTCGTGATGGGCGTGGAGATGGGCGACCTGGGAAGCGAAAGCGACGCGTCTGAATGGCGGTTTTTTGGGATCCTGTATCTGTAGAAGCAGAAGGCACTTATCTGTGCAATCCATGTTGGGACGGGTCGTCTTGAGAGCTAAGCTGTGCACTAGCATGTGCGGTGCTGGCTGAGGTATGTTGGAGCTGGTGCAAGAGGTGCCAGAGCAGTACCCCACCTGGCCTGCAACGCAAGAGTTTCTACAGGGCATCCAAGCAGAGATGTTTCAGAATTCCTCGTCGCTGTCGTTCAGAGACCTGTCGCAGGTGATTGCTGCAGTTGACGAGAAATATGGTCGTTGGCAAAGCCATGAGTGCGGCGCATTGAAGGCAGAACTCTTGCAAAATGAGGAGCATCCCGGTACTGGCAGAGTTCGCTTGAGCGACTTTTACAGCATGGCATTGAAGGGAGGGCAATGGCAATTCAGCGAAAGCAGTTCATACCTTCGCCAAATCGGTGCCCTTGATGAAACAGACCCGCAAATTCTGCGGGTTGTGGTTCCGAACTACATCCTCGGGCTCTCCAACTGCATAGCTGCTTCTAGCTATTACATGGTTTGTTGCATCAACGAGTGTGATGCGCACCTGATGCGGCTGGAGGAGGCCCTGCAGTCTCATCAGGCAACTGTGGAGGCTGGGCTGCGTTTCATCAGCGCTTTTCTTGTTTTCCAGGCCTTGAGGCATGCAACCTTCGCAGGCAATCCTGCTGGCTCTGAACCACACGGTCGCTCCCAGCTTGCAGCGGCGCCTGTCAGACATTGCCGCGCACCACAGCGGCCTGGTGCCGCTCCACGGCCGGCTCTTCGCCCAGTGGCTTCATCACCTCTACCCGCACGAATGTCCTTATCCGCACATGTCCGGGACTACGAGCCCGATCCGGCCAGAGGTCTTCGAAGAAGAAAGCGGCCAGGCGGCTGAAGCTTCCGAAGAAGAGATGATTCAGCATGTGGAAGGAGCACCTTGGAGGGCAGCCCCAACTCACGAGGACGGGGCTTCTGCGATTCCAAGGGTGTTTTGTCGAATTCGTATCCTATGATGAGCGTGGATTGCTACGCCAGTGTTGCTACAACCTCGCTAGAAACACTGAGTCCGTTGTGGTTCGGTGTATGCAGAAGAAAATTGTGCATACTTGCGGCATGGTGCCGCGGATGGTTCTGGATGCCCTCGTAGAAGCATAAGAGCCTGTGGTGGATAGGTGGGAGCGAAAGTCTGCGTGCCAATATACACATTCCATTCAATAAGAAGTCGTTAGTTGAAGTTACGTAGTTCGTTCGTGATCTGCTTATGGGCGTCGGCTGGTGCCGCTTTCGGAAGACGAGACGTTTTACCATCTTACGAGCTCGAAACTTCATGGCGTAGGCTGCAGCACCTGAGGAGGGGATGTGCTCCCACATGTGGTCCATGGAGGAGGAGCTCATTGATCCAGCTGCTCAAGGATTGACGCGGCTTCTAAAAGAACCGCAGAGCCAGGCTGTTGGGGCGAAGCGTTTGGCTGCAGTTCTAGCCGCCCTTTGCATCTTCAGTGCTTTCGGCTCCACCTTCGCTGCCAAGGAAGGCTCAGGACGAAGATGGTACGAGAGCTCAAACAGTGAGCAACCGGAGAGATCCGCGGTGTACAGCGTATGATGCATACCTCAACGCAGCTCGAGATGTGGCAGAAATCAACAACAGCTGCATTGGTGTAGACGTCAGATTCGTGAGGTTCGCCGTTCTGGTAGGTCTTTGCGGGAAGTGACGGTAGGCTTCAGAAATTCCTTGTTAGCTCCATTCACGTGGCTGCATGTTGCTCCGTCATTCCACCCTGAGCAGCAGAGGCAGACTCCGAGCCAACTCTAGTGAATCAGCTTTGAATAGCAAGACAAAGTACGAATTCAGCCCATCTTGGCAGCATGCAGCGCTTTAGAAGGCAGTGGTACGCCCATTATTTACATGGCCTGGAATCTGCACTGTCGAAGGTTGTCCAACAGCGTGCTGTGACGGAGCAATGCCCATTGGTGGTCGCAGCTTTTGTGTCTGTTCAATACAGCCGCACTCATTTCGTTTTCAGTTTGACGAGCACAACCCCAAAGACTGCCATCAGTCCCTCTTCGGTACCATACTGTACGTGTAGGTGGCAACGCACCGCGGGAGAGTCACAAAGCAGGTGGAAAGGGCATCAGCAGCATCAACTAGAACTAGCAGGCATTATGCTAGCACTGACAATTGGATGACAGGGGTACAATCCAACCTTGAGAGGTGTCAGCCTGTAGCCTCAGTCGCTGGCACGCCAGAAGCCCCAACACTACTTTGCGCGCTCGTGGGAAGATGAGCTGCGGCCGCCCGCAGTGCAAGCGAACCTTTCGAGGCCGTCTCGGAACTTGCTGCTGTTCTTTTTTGGGGCTCACGATGGTGCATGGGAACCGGGGCTTCACGCCAACTTCAGGCATTATAAAGTCGTCGAAGTGCACAGTCTCTCCAATCAGCATCTACAACCCCCCTAAAGCAGCCTACCTTGTGCACATATCCTTGGACCCGTGGTCATCTCGAGGCCCGCCGTTGCACTTCGGATGCAATTGGCAGCTGAAGGGCCGAAAAGGGCATGTTCGGCTTGTTGTCAAAGTTGTTATCATCGATGGTCGATGGCTGGGGGCTAGAGGCTAGACACGGGCCTGATGCAGAGTAAAGCGGATTGGCCAGAGAGTGATTATGCAGCTATCTAACCAATCTAGCATCGCCTCAAAATCCACCCTGTCACAACAAGGCACCAGAAGCAAACGAGTAGCATGGCCCAGAACAGAACCTCTCAGGTTCTGCCGCTGTGGCCTCGAGTTCTGTTCAGAAGCGTGCTTCGTATCTGCATGGCATTCGGAGCACCAGTCGCTTGGTTGCCTGAAGTTGCCTTGTTTCGTGTCTTTCAGGCGCAGGTGTGTGGGCATGAGCAAGAAGCCACTGGGGAGTTTCCGAAAATAGGCGACCCTAATATAGTACCCTAAATTGTAGGATCCTTATTATAAGGACCCCAAAATAAGGTGCCCCTAATTTTCGGGGAGCCAAGGCTAGCATGCCCTCAGGCTGCTCAGATCAAGGAGGACTGTATCGGTATCTGGCATGGCTTCGCTTGGCTTTCACTGCTAAGGCATTGGAGGCTTGTAACTGTGCGCACACCACCATGCAGGTTCTCTCAGCAGAACAGAGCAGAAAAATGAGTTGTCCTTCTCAAGCATGCTGGCTCGTTGCAGTATACAGCTTCGCTGTAATTCTCGCAGCGGCCTAGCTGAGAGGATCTGGAGGCGCGGAAGAACAGCGGCCTTGGGGAGCGGAGCACTACGGGTCAGCTTGTGGCCGCGGCCCTCAGTGGGATCCCATGGCCTGCTAGCACCCATTTCGAGGGATGACGCAGACACTTCCAGGGTTTTCTGAGAAGTTGCTTGAACACACGAGACCCATGCTGCTTAACTGTTTAGATGAACATGCTAGCTGCAATGCGTTGTCATGATGGCATCCCAAGTACAGAAAGACGGTGGGCCCGGCAGTTGCATCACGGCACAGTCATTGCTTGCACGAGGTGACGAAAGCTGTTGAGCTGCAGTCCCACTGAGGCCGTGGCTCTCTCCAGGACGCGCCCGGCAGACTTCGGCGGACAGCCGCAGGTGATCTCGTCGAAATAAGTCACCAACGTGAAGTAGGCCGAGGTGTGTAGTCGACGAGTCTGGATCGTTAGCCCCTTCGATCTGGTGTGCACCGAGCACTGAGCACGAAGCCCTGTCCGTCCCAGCAGCAGCCACTGCAGTCGGGGCTCGCATTTTTGAAGGCCAGGCTCCTGGCTGGGTCGCGCTTGCCATAGCCATGTCTTTGCAAGGCCCATGGTATTCCACATGGAGTCTGTTGCCTGCAGTGGCTGAGGTGCCGAGCGCGGAGACCAAGGCCATGAGCCTAAACAATGACAAGTTTCAGTTTTTGCGAGGATGTGCCGTCTCGGAGCCTCAGCTTTGCGATGAGTTTTAGTCGCAAGGGTACAGTAGCGGACAGCAGCTGCAACACGCACGACAGCATGACAGTAAAGGTCGTCATTGCGCAATGGACATCCACAAGAGATTCAGCATGGCGAATCGTGGAAACAACTAATCAATCATCACCCCCGTGGTCGAAAGTATGGCAGCACGAGCCGTAGACAAACAGTCAGACTTTACAATGAGTAGTAATGACTACTGCCTCCTGCCTGTCTGCTGACAGGGCGTGGACGACTCAGCCCAGAGTGGAGGCCGGCATGCCGCTGTTTTTGCAGAACTGGGAGTGTCAACATACATCGGTGTTGATGCCGCCGTGGGGTCCGACTGTTGAGGGTCCCTACACGTGCTGCAACGAATGCCGGCAGGCAGCTCCCCAGCTGCTGAAAAGGATGCCCGTGGTACCACTGCGAAAACGAAGGACTTGCACCTTGGGAAGCACAGCCCAAGACTGTCCCCGGGCGTGTGGGCAAAAAGTTCGACCCACAAGAACTGCTTAGCTCCCGAGGCTTGCAGGTATCCAGAGATGGAGACGGGAAAGCCAAGCGAACTTCCAGACTGTCGGAGATCCCATTGGCAACGGCTCCTTGATCTCAAAGACATGTAAGCTACTCCTATGCTGCTACTGCTACTGCTATAGCTGCTACTACTCTTATACTCCTCTTCCTGGTTGTAGCAATAGTGGTAGCTCTGGAAGTGGTAGTAGTACAGTGGTAGTGGAGGTAGCAGTGATTGAGCGGGAGTTGGAGGAGTAGCAATAGAAGAAGAAGAAGTAGAAGCTGATATAGAAGAAGTGGTAGTGGTAGTGGTGGTAGTACTAGTCGTAGTCGTCGTCGTCGCAGTCATGGTAGTCGTCGTAGTAGTAACAGTAGTCAGTGGTAGGAGCAACAGCAGCAGGAGCTACCAACCACTACTAGTACAGTACCGCTACCACTACCAGTACAGCTACCACTAACACCAGTACCACCACGGCCGCTGCTGCTCCCACCGCTCACTACAGCCACTCCTCCTCATAAGGTCGCGCAGCTTGGGGAAGCACAACTCACTGCCATTGCAAAGTGTCTAAGAGCAGCTCACAACGACAGCAAACCAACTCGTCCCAGAGAAGAGTCCTAGGGTCATCGTGAATGCGCTGCCACAGGCTCTTATGGGCAGGTCACCAGGGTCCGCCACAAGGACACCGGTGAGCCGCGCGGCAAGCCAACTCTGGTCTTTAGCCGCCATTGTTCAGACCCATGCAGCAAGCGGTCACAGGTATAGACTTGCAAGCAGCAAGCAGGAAATGCAGGTGCAGAAGCCTCCAGGACTTCTGGATAGCAAGTCTTTCAGTTGCTGGCTCGCATAACTGAGGATCTTTGCGATGAAAGCAGTCCCTAAGCAGAAGATCCGAGATCAAGGCATGCTAGACGCTTGGCTCAGACAACACTTCAGAAATCTCTCAGGTTAGGTCATGGATATGAGTACAGAGTACAGAACATCGCAACCCCCAGACTCCTGAGCCTTGTAAGACATCTCTGCGAATGCCCCATGGATCCTCCACCCTGAATGCGGAGATACATGCCTAGATCTAGTCTCGGAAATGCTCGCGTTGCGCAAATGTGCAATGGGTACTTCGTAGTAAGTGGAAGGTCGCCTCCAGTGCCGGTGCACCGCGAGAGTTGGCCCATTCTTGAAAGTCCTGTACCCCGTGAGAGTACCCCAAGGCAGGAAGCGACACTGAGTTTCCGAAGTGACTTCGCTTCGAACGAGGCATACCTCATGCGCGAAATCCGGACGCAGATGCAACTCACCCACCCATGCTTCCTGCCTGCAAAGCATTGCACGGAGACGTACGCATTCAAGAGGTTTCGTGACTTGAGGCTCTTGTGGCCTCCGTAAAGGCATGCAAACCTCAGGCATTGTGCAGTTGCACTACTACTTCGAAGATGAGCACCATGTGCTTCTTTTGCTGGAGTATGCCAACGGTGGCTCCCTTTTCTCTCTTTTAAGGCTCGGTGCTGCGACGAGTAGGACTTCTAGTGCCGCACGCATCTGCGGAATTGCAAAATTGTGTTACACATAGAACCCTTATTGTAGACCCCTTATAGTAACCCTTATAGACCCGTTTAAAGGAACCCCATTCTAGTTGTTACACATGGACCTGCTGGAGGCAACATGGCCAGCTACCTGAAGCTGAAGCGGCGAGGCGCACTGCCAGCACCGCAATCTTTCTGATGTGCCTGCTTTTTGGCTGTTGGCATGTCACAAATCCAATGCAAAGCTCATCCGATTTCACGAGCCAGAGCGCCAACTGCTGTGCCCCCTTGTGCCACAAGGTACTACGTTGATGTGGCCCGTGCTCTCATGCACTTGCACAAGCATGGGATTGCACCTTGGCCACAAGAACTGGGAGCCCCGGCAGGCCGCGTCATGCCGCGTCCCTTGTATGGCATGGCCGGGCCGGGCGTGCTATGCTAGCATGGCAGCTAGGCAGGGTGCGGCCTCTAGCAAGTCTTAGCTAGCTAGCAGCTAGAAACGATGGCGCGTGTCAAGTCCATTCATAAAAGCGGTCCACAGCCAAAAGCATTTCCTCAAGAGTCATGCTACTAAATAGATGCCAAGAGTAACACTTGCATCTTGGTTCTCGGATCCAGCACGAGCGAGTGACCTACCAAACCGCCTGCCGCTGAGGTGCACAGGGACTTAAAGCCGGAGAACATCCTCATGTGTGGCGACCCTCCGACAAAGGCCAGCTCCAAAAGAACAAGAAACTGTGCTTGTGATACTCCTCCCAAACAGTGCAAGCAGGGCTTTTATTGCACAGTAGAATCTGCAATTGGGGTGTGCCGCACTGGACTGCGGTTCAACAGAAGCGCCTGTGCATGGTTCGTGTCCTTGTCACACCACTCAAATAGCCGCAACAACTGCTAAACATAGCCAATGTTCCAACGTTGTCATTCTTCAGCCCCTAGAAGCTCTGCCGCCATGTTCTGAAGTGTGTTGCGTCGCGAGATCAACCAGTTCCAGGGAGTCAATGCGGATTTGATGGATGCATCCATCGGGATGTTCCGTTCCTCGCCTCCTTCGGACCCCCTTTCGAAGCCTGCATGATGCTCCAGCATCCAGCAGCATCATGCAGCCCACTCGCTCGCAGAGAGACATGTCAACAAATACGTTTTTTCGTGGCGACGCAGCGCTGCTAGGCCAAGCTTGCAGATTTCGGTTGGTGCGCAGAGCTCGAGAAAGGCGGTGCGCCGCGGAACACGTTTTGCCTCTCGGCCGAGGATCACAGAGAGTACGAGCTTTTCTTTCGGCAGACTTCAGACCGATTTACGCATCATGATATCGTTGCAGTCTTAAGCATAGTTGACGGATCAGTATGGAAGATAGTCGTGCGCATTACCATCAACGTGGTCCAGCTTTCGAGCTCTCAGAAAGACAGCTACCATCCAAGGCGGTACGTGGGACTACCTCTCCCCGGAGATGGCACGAGTCTCAGAAAAAAGCAAACCACATCGCTGTTCATCACTGTCCTGTGTGACTTGTGCATCTCCTTCCTGACCTTTGCTGCAGTATGCCCAGGTGGAGAACCAGCCTCACAACAACAAAGTCGACATCTGGGCCACAGGTACGGCGAATAGCAAAGTTTTTTTCTGCAGTGTCTGGATGACTGCCCCCGTCGTTGTAAAGATACTGTCGTGCTGCAGCAACTCGGTCTGTGATCTTCTCCCGTTTCCCAGCTTCATCCCTGCTGCATTAGAAGCCATGCAGGTGTTCTCCTGTTCGAGATGCTGACCGGCAGAGCTCCGTTTTCTGCACCAAGACACCCGGCAGGAACATGTATCACCAGCGTTCACTAGCGTGCAGAGCAAGGGGGGCAAGAGCGATAACTCGAGGGAGTCCATGGTCTCTTCCCTCATCCGGGCCCTTCTGTCTGCAAACTTGTGCAGTGCTGTAGGTTCCGGCCGGTCTCCTGCAATCATCTCAGGTCCAGCCAAGGCCACAGATCGCATTCGCAAAGTGGATCTGCAGGCTCGGGCCCTAGCGCGCCGAGTGCCCCTGCTGCGGAAGTACTTGGGAGGTGCCCGGTTACGTGCCACCACTGGCCGCAGACTTGATGCAAAAGCTCTTGGTTCGTGAGCCTGCGAAGCGACCTGGCCTGGTGAGGCTTCTGCTTGTCCTGACCTGTTCCATATGTGGGAGTTTCCGAAAATTAGGGATACCTTATTTTGGGGTACTATATCAGGGCTCAATTTGTCGGAAACTCCCATGTCTTTGGTGGGTGTCACTGCTCTGCGAATGACGAACCTGAGGCGAATCGGGCTGTCGGACCGGGGCTGGGCTTTCAAGTCATGTGGGGTGGTTGTCAAAATTATGGTCCCTTGTTGGGTCCCTATTATATAATACGGCACCTATTATTTAGGGGACCCAGAAAGGGAGCCTAATATTGACAACCACCCATGTCTTGACTCGTCCACGCAACCCGCATTCGGCACAGTGTCTCCACAGGCTTCATGAGTTACAGCAGCCCATGTCCGTAAAGACTTGTCTTTCCTGACCTAACTCGAAGACGGCAGAGTGGTGGGGTTTCTTCCCGGAAAGCCAGGACGCTCTGAAGCACAATTGGATTGCCCTCCAAGTGCCTGGCACATCCTTGGAGCTGACCAAGGATTGCGAAGTGCTACTTCCATGGGTTCAGTGAGTTAAGTGCTTGCATCGAATCTAATGTGGAGCCTGGCCTAGGATTGCTTTTGACTTCGCTTCATAGCTCTCGATAGCCCTTGGCAGTCCATCGCCGATGTTGGCGTTGCGAAGCAGCTGGAGCCTGCTGCGAGGCCTGAAAAGAATGCCACAGGGCCTTAGAGTGGCTTTTTGAGGTGTCGATTTGTTGAGTTCCCTTCCTTGTTACTAGTGTCAGTACTTCCACTCGAGATGCCAAAGGTGCAGCCGGTGTGAACAAGTATCTACGGCGGTTAGTGCATTCCTTGATGTTCCTGATGCCAGGCCGCCGACTCCAAGCAAGGTCGCGCAGCTGTAGCATCCCTGCATGTCCTTGGCAGGATTGAAGCAGGACAGGTCAGAAGAAGGAAGCCAGACACGCAAAGCACCTTGAAGGTTGTGCAGCCGCTAGCCCCACTTGCTGCCACAAAGGAGGTCACGGTCGACAGGCCCGTTGCACAGCACAGTGCATGAGTTGAAGAGTTAGAAGATGCTACTTGTTGCATTTCACTTAGCACGCAGCTGATCTCGAGCTGCATCCCGAGACGTGCTATCACGCTGCAGGGGACCGGGGTCGAGCTCCTATGCGGAGGCTTGGGAGTGTCAGTGTCTGAAGTCGATGCTTTTCCTAAGCTTTGCCCAGTAAGGCACTGATTGTCCACAGGCCGTTCCAGAGAGCAGCCCAAACACGGCATCCCCAGCATCGACGCTCTCAGTGGCACCCGCTGGAGTTCGGCATCGAGGCAGGTGACTCAGTCTTCCAAGCTACAAGGAGTATAGTATGTATAGTACAAATAAGTAGGAACGGACCATCAGGGAATGGTATTACTACGTATTCCGAACCCTATGTTGGACTTTCGGGTCCAGTCAATGTTGGGGCTCTTCGCTTGCTCCTTTTCGGCAGGCTATTCCGATGGTGACGGCAGCTTGGCGCCATTGAAGTGTTTACAGAAGCTCCATGCCGTCAGAAGCAGGTGCCGGCAATCAAAATGATAATAATAAGAGTAGTAGTAGTAGTAGTAGTCGTGGTAGTAGTAGTAGTAGTAGTAGTAGTAGTAGTAGTAGTAATACCAATCATGAAACATAATAGTAAACAATGATAACAGTAACAATAACCATGATCTGTGCAGGCTGAAGGCTGTAAGGTCACATGCATTAAGAATGTGACGAGACGGGGCTTCGTTTCGAGTGATCTGCCGGTCTGCACCGAGGCAGCAGCCATTCCGTGTCTTCTGCCTCCACAGTTCAGGCACTTGAAGTTGCAGCTGGCATCTGCTTGTGCGAGCCGACGAGCAGATTTAGTAATATAGACGGCTGAATATCTCCCTATAGCATTCCTTATACGGCTCCTGACTTCAACTATACTGTGATGTACCCAAACCCCTATTCCAGGTATTGCGGCGCCTACATTAGATGATCTCCATTGCAGAACCGTCCGTCTTCGTCAGGAAGCTAGACCCTAAACTTCTAAACCCTAAGCCCTAATCTCATTTTGGCAAATGGCTACAGCATATCGGCTCGAAAAAACGCCTGAGGGGCTTTCTTTCTTGCCTGGTTCCTGGTGCGTGGGGTTTGGGGATTCCTGCTTGGTTGTGCTTCGCAGGGGGTCTTGCTTTGCCCCATGACTAATGCTGAGAAACCTCCACACTATCTTCCCGCTGTAGGAAGGCACACCGACGTGCTCGAACAGGACCAACGAAATCCCTTGCTTACTGCTGTGAACAAGCCTGAATCTTCCCGCCTCACCGCACGTAGGCCGAGTACCGTTGAGGTCCCTGACCTGAAGAAGCCTAAGCTGGAGGAAACGCCTTTTCCGGATGTTGAGATGCTTGGACACGTGTCCCCAGGTCAGTCTATACCTGCTACTGAAGATGAGAGTCAAGATGTGGATATACCNCGGATGTTGAGATG
The DNA here is from genome assembly GCA_003297005.1 of Symbiodinium sp. clade A Y106. Taxonomy (NCBI): domain Eukaryota; class Dinophyceae; order Suessiales; family Symbiodiniaceae; genus Symbiodinium; species Symbiodinium sp. clade A. The sequence goes on from BGNK01002264.1 coordinate 99,255, forward strand.
CTTGGACACGTGTCCCCAGGTCAGTCTATACCTGCTACTGAAGATGAGAGTCAAGATGTGGATATACCCAGGCTTGCTCAAGCGGATTCACCCTCCTTTGCCTCTCAGGCGACGGATATCCCGGCTTTTAAGTTCGGAGCTTCGAAGGGGACAGGGCCCCAACTTGTAGATCTTACAGAACAAGATTGTTGTTAGCAGCAGAACGCACGGACTTTTTGTTCACTTGAGCCAAAGTCGTAACGTAGGTAAAACACTAATATACGTACACAAAAGGATTAAAAACANTACCTACGCTACACCATGGCACTGCTCGCTTTGCGAGAGTTACGAAAAGATCTGTGAATGCGGACTACCCTTCACTCACTCTGCGCAGGATGCAAACCGACCCGTCAGGGTGGTGAAGTGCTGCAGTGTCGATGCAAAAAGGCTGTAGAAGAATGAACCGACACGACAGTGGGGTGAGTCGCAGAAGATTATACTCACAAGAAATAATCGCTGTTGCATGCGATTCAGTGCACCCCTGTNCAGTGGGGTGAGTCGCAGAAGATTATACTCACAAGAAATAATCGCTGTTGCATGCGATTCAGTGCACCCCTGTGCGACACAGTGCCCTCAGAACGCGGAGCACCTTCCGGTGTCGGATGCACTTAGTAGGCCCTATACCAGCTGCCGTCGCTGGCTTGGCGGTATTCCTCCCACCCTCTAATGAACCATGCGATTTGTTCCACAGGATGAGCAACCAAGACCTCCCGGTCGGTGAAATCCGGGATGACAAACGGTACCTCGCCTGGAGCGAGCCGTTGCTCGTATCGGGCGCGCAAGGCTGCCCAGAACCATGCATCGGTTCTTGTGGCATCAACAGGCATAGGTCTGGTAGGATCGAATNGGATGACAAACGGTACCTCGCCTGGAGCGAGCCGTTGCTCGTATCGGGCGCGCAAGGCTGCCCAGAACCATGCATCGGTTCTTGTGGCATCAACAGGCATAGGTCTGGTAGGATCGAATGCACGGCCATCTTGGTCACGCCAGTTGCGCAGCCGTTCGGCTGGGAAGCCGGTGAACTGCTGCTCCAAGTTCCGGAGTTGCTGCTCGATGGCTTCATCACACTGACGCAGATGCCTTATG